>CM077154.1:109682841-109855978 GCA_039583875.1 Platanthera guangdongensis
TCCCATTGACAATTAAAAGGGGGACAACCCGGGACACAAAGACATCCACACACGGCAAGGGTCCAGGGAAGGGTCCCACCGCGAGGGTGAAATGTAGGCAAACCTTGCCATGCATTTTTACAAGAGGCTGCTTTCAGGACTCGAACCTGTGATCTCAAGGTCACACAATAACACCTTAACTGGTGCACCATAGCTCCCCTTCAATCCCATTGACAACTACAACAAGAACAACACTCAATCCTTTATCCCACTATAGTGGGGAATCCCATTGACAACTATTGAGAAAAAAAACAAGATTTGTGTATGTTTATTGATCTTGAGAAGACATATGATAGGATTTCCAGAGAGGTTTTATGGAGAGTTTTAGAAAAGAAAGGTGTAAATGTATCATACAGTGACGTAATCAAAGACATGCATACAACTTTAGTGATGAAGGTGAGGGCATCTAGAGGATTAACACAATAATTCCTTATCACTGTTGGCTTACATCAAAGACCAGGTTTAAGCTCTTATCTCTTTACCCTTGTCCTTGATGAGCTCACCAGACATATCCAACAAGTAATGTTTATTGTTTGCAGATGATATTGTTTTGGTCGATGAGTTGAATCTTGGCGAGACACTTTAGAAAAGAAGGGTTTTAGGTTGAGCAGGACAAAGACATAGTATATGTAGCTTAAATTTAGTAGTGCAAGGTGGACAGATGACTCCGTCATTAAGTTGAGTGACCATGATTATTTATCGCAGTGAGTGCTTTAAATATCTGAGATTAATAATTCAAAACAATGAAGGTGTAGAAAAAGATATGATATATAGAATCCAAGCTGGTTGGTTGAAGTGGAGAGGTGCACCTGGGATCTTACATGATCGTAAAATATCATTAAAACTTAAATGCAAGTCTTACAATTCTGCAATTAGACCATCAATTTTCTACGGTTCTGAGTGTTGGGCAATTAGACTAGCTGTTTTTTGAATATTGATACTTATCTCCAATTATTTAAAATTCTGCCTTCAAAATTTCATTAAAAAAGTTGCTAATCAAAACACTGTAACATCTTCCTTAATCTCGTATGCCTAAAATTTGCCCCTTATGTGTTTACTTTTGAGTCAGCTCCACTTCACTTTTCGGGTCAATCAAATTTTTTGAGGTGCATATTTGTGAAAAAATATTTACCATTTGTGTCAATATTACGTTAGGTTATGTTAAGTACACTAATTGTCAAATGTAATAAAAATGAATCGGTAAGAAATGAGATGCAAAACTATTAGATTGCATGCATGTTGTGGGATGGGCTAGAGAGCAACCCAACTAAATCAATTTTCAGAGTATGACATAGGTGATGGATACAATGATGAGGGGGTGCAGGAAGATGGGGTTAGGGGACGTCGGTATCAAGGTTTTCATGCTGCTGGAATAATATTATTTATTCAGTATATGCTTGATCGGGTGGGACTTATTAGACTGTTATGGTATAATTTCTATTTATAGGTTGCTATTTGTCTTGGCTAAGTATCCAAACTTTTTTGTTTCAAAATCATTGGATCGTGTAGTGGCAAATAAATCACATTACTCTTTGGGATTGGTTTGCAGTGTTTTTCTGCTTGGTACGCTTCCTGTCCTGGTTTAAAGGTGCTGAGTCCTTATTCCTCTGAAGATGCCCGTGGACTGCTGAAAGCTGCTATTAGGGATCCTGATCCTGTTGTTTTCCTTGAGAATGAACTTCTGTATGTAGTTTCAATTGCTTAAAGGAACTTCCATTTGACCTAACCTGAAATGAGCTCAAGTATATTTAAAAATTCAGATATGGAGAGTCTTTTCCGGTTTCAGAAGATGTTCTTGATTCAAATTTTTGCTTACCAATTGGAAAAGCTAAGGTATACTTTCTAATTATTGATTTTCCAAACTAAATTGCATGATTGTTTTTTTATTTCATTACATATTGTACTTCACAGATTGAGCGAAAAGGAAAAGATATCACCATCACTTCTTTCTCAAAGATGGTTGGTTATGCTCTCCAGGTGAGTGAATAACTGGAAAATCTCTTTGTTAATTTCAACCCTGCTAAAGTCCCTGCATTCTGACTCGCTTGATTTGCCGGGAGTCTGATTCCGAGAATGATAAGATTGGTACAGATGATTGATTGACCATTTTCTTAAAGCATTCTGCATTTATACTACTTTTTAAATGCAAACAGTTTCAAAACTCATTCTTTATTTATTAACTGAAATTGGAGTTAAGTTACTAAATAAGGAGTTTGGATATGCTTCAACAACAATATTTATCCAAACTCAAAGAAGCTTGAGTTATCTTAAGGATGACAGATGCTTGTTACAAATAGCAGAGGGGAAATAATGCTAATGGTTGAATTTGCAGAGGGATGCAGAGAATGCATGGCCAGCAATGGAGTAAAAAGATGAAGAGTGAGCAGGAAATTGTGAGGGGGGTGAGCCGGTGGAACTTTCAAAGCAACAAGTAAACAAGGGAATGTAGAGGGTATGGGATTGAGCCGATCTTTTCAGATAATATAGTTGGTGTTATTATATAGGATATTATAAGTCACATTTTTATGTCTGTTAACTAGAGAGAATAAAATATTAAAATGAACCAATTTTTTATTGTTCTCATAAAAATATTTATATATCATACATCGTACAATGAGTATCCTTTTAGAGAGAGAGTGAGAGGAATCTAAGTACAACCCAAGATGTGAGACTAAAGGAGGAGCATAAGAGGAGAGAGGCCTTTTGGGCCTAAATACATGAGCTTTTATTTAACACTCCCCCACAAGGTGGAGCGTAGAAGTCGTAGGCTCCAAGATTGGAGAAAAATTGCTGATATAGGGGGGCGAGAAGGCCTTAGTGAGGATATCAGAGATTTGATCGGCAATCCGCACATGCCATAGAATCAGTTTTCGAAGTTGAACATTTTCTCGAACAAATGACAATCAACTTTAATATGCTTTGTACGCTCATGGAACACATGGTTCTCAGCGATGTGAGTAGCAGCTTGACTATCACAAAAGAGAACAATTTCTGATGGAAGTTTGACACCTAAATTAATGAGGAGACTAGCCATGTAAGTTCTGAGACGACAACAGTCATGGAGCGATACTCTGCTTCAGCTGAAGACCGAGCAACCATTGTATGCTTCATGGTTCGCCAAGTAACCAAATTTCTACCAAAATATGTGCAGTAGCCGCTCGTGGACCGACGGTTGTCTAGGGATGCAGTGTAATCGACATCACAATATGCAATGAAAGACAGATTAGAAGGCTTGTAACCGGCCCTTGTTCCAAAGCATTCTTCAAGTATCGAAGAATACACTTAATGACCTGAAGATTAAAGACCCGAGGGGTATGCATGAAGCGAATGACCACACCAGCAAATGAAATGACAGGTCGTGTGACAATAAGATAGATCAGCTTGCCAACAAGTCGACGATAATACTTTGGATTAGGGAGAAGTTTATTAGTGTCCAAACCATGAGCGCGGAGCTGATGATTTGCATCCATAGGAGTATCCGCAGGCTTACATCCAAAGTATCCTGCATCATGAAGAAGATTGCGACAATACTTCCGCTAAAAAAAGACAAGACCATCAGCTCGTTGGGCTACCTCAATCCCCAATAAGTAGCAGAGTCATCTCAAATCCTTAGTTTGAAAATGTGAGGCAAGGTGTTACTTGATTTGGGTGATGGAAGGAATATCATCAACGGTAATAAGAATGTCATCAATATAGACTAGAAGAACCACTATGCCAGGTGAACGTTGTCGAATAAATAGGGATAAATCTGTCGAGCTTCGCCTAAAGCCAAACTCATGAACCACCTTACTAAACTTCTGAAACCATGTTTGTGGATACCGTTTGAGCCATAGAGAGATTTCTTCAGATAACAGACATGAGACTCCCCCTTAGTTGTATAACCAAGACTCCAAGAGGTTGTTGCATGCACACAATCTCCACAAGATCGCCGAGAAGGAAGAAGTTTTTAATATCAAGTTGATGGAGCGACCAATGATGATGAACAATAAGTAAGATTAGGATGCTGACGGTATTGAGTTTTTCCACTAAAGAAAAGGTCTCTTTATAATCAAGGCCGTGCTGAGAAAAACTTCTTGCAACAAGATGGGACTTGGGGCGATCAAGAGCCCCATTTGGATGATGCTTCAAAATAAATAGCCACTTGCAAGGTGCAACTCACGGTATGCTGATTAGGAGGAAGAGAAACAAGGTCCCAAATGCTGTTGGCCCAAAGTGTATCCATTTCCTCATCCATTGTCCCACACCACCCCGGATGTTGAAGGACTTCTTGCACAGAAGAGGAAGTGGAAATAGTTGATGGAGAGGTCACAGCCATACGCAAGTTAGAGGAATGATGATGCAAGGAAACATAATTTGAGAGTGGATGCGTGGAGGGTATCATCGAATCAACAGTCTGCAAAGTATTAGTAGTAGATGGTGGCTGTCGCGGGGAACCAGATCAAGGATAACATTGAGAGTAGACATGAGGAGGTGAGGCAGGCGGTTGTGTCGGTAGTAAAGGTGGTAAAGGAGAATTGGTTGGAACAAGAGTACGTGGAAGATCATGAGGTGGCTTTGACGTGGTGACGGATTGATGGAAAGGCTAGTTTTTCGAGAAAGTGACATCAACAAACGTGATCAGCTTTCGAGTGGAAGGAGAGTAACATACATAACCCTTATGGGTGCGCGAATACCTAACGAATATGTAGTGCGTAGCACGAGGGGCCCGCTTGTCGACCCAGATGGTGAATGAAATAAACGCAACCAAAGAACCGCAGAGTTAGGGGGAAGGGTGGGTGGTCAGAAAATAGTAGAGAAAAGGGGTTGCAAATTGGAGGACGAACGAGGGCATGTGGTTGATAAGATAACATGTTGTGGAGACAACGAAATTCCAATAGGTAATGATGACCTGCATCTGAAATAAGAGAGACCGGGCGACTTTGAGAAGGTGACGGTTCTTTCGCTCAGCAACATCATTCTATTGTGGCGTGCATGCACGTGAGTTTTGGTGGATGATGCCCAACGAGGTACAGAATTCCTGGAAAGCATGCTCAGTGTATTCACTCGCATTATCAATGCAAAGAATTTTGATAGCACAGACAAATTGCGTTTGAGTTTCTAAAGTAAAGGAGCAGATAATGAACAGAAGCCCAGAGTGATCACACATCATATATAACTAATTCATGTGTGAATAATCATCAATAAACGTAATAAAATAGCAATAACTAGATATACTAGTGGTTTTGTATGAACTCCAAATATCAGAATGTACTAAATCAAAAGGTGCAACGCGCCGAGTACAATGAGAAGGGAAATAGAGCGATGTTTCTTATAGATACCTGATTCACGATTAAAAAAGGGAAAAGATACATCGGGGAGAGCTTTTTGGAGAATGGATAGAGGAGCATTGCCGAGATGTCGATGCCAATCAACAAAGATGACAAAAGAGTGTGGAGGAAGAAAGATTCAGAGTGTAGAGCCCATTATAAGGCCCCCCGTACCAATGCTATTCTGTATGTCGATCTTGCGCAACAAATGAAGAGGAAAAGAAGGTAATTAGACAATCATGATCATGAGTTAGGAGGCTGACAAAGAGAAAATTAATTAAGAGCCAGGGACATTAAGAACAAAGCAGAAAGGTAGAGAATGGGTGATCAACACATCGTCGGAGCCGACAATGGGATTTCTTTCGTCGTTTGACACTGTAATGAACTTCGGACACTGAGAGTCCAAGTACCAAGTGGGATGTTGTGGAGAGACGTTATTGGTGGATCTGGAGTCCACAATCCAGAAGGAGCCAAGGGGAAAGGTAGAGAGACCGATATGAGAGGATTCCACAGGGCCAGAGTTGCGAGCAATCAATTCCCGCAGGTGGAGGAGTTCGTTTTGCAGAATGTCTATTTCGGTGCAGGGACTAGGGCAGTCGTTGCATCGATGACTGCCAAAATCTTCGGAGAAAGGTCGAGTAGCAACAGAAGACAGACCGCTATGTGGGCTAGAAAAAGTCGCAGGTGTTCTCATGACTTGTTATTGGTGACGCCTTGACAAGAGGGAACTCGACAAGAGGGAGAGCTCGACAATGGAGGTCGGCAGATGGGTTTCGAGCACAAACGAGCAAAGGCACGCAAGGAGGTCGCGGACGTGACAGACTCGATGAGGAGCAAGTGCGAGCGCGTGAGAACAAGCGAGGAGCATATGTGAGCACAAATGGGAGCTTACTGCGGCGAACTTTGATTGCCGAGAAAACGAGCTCAAAAAATGTGAACAAGAGCGGGAGCATGACCGGAGTGGCGGACTCAACTAGCACAAACAGGAACAACATGCTTTGGTTGCGAGCAAGAGGTCGAGCCCTGGGTCCCTGCGCAAGGTCTGAAGATGCGACAAGAACTACACGAGCTCTAATTGCTTCCCCCGAGCGATCCCGATAGCAGGCGGTCATGGCGCTCGCAGGAAGAAGCCGGGCTATAGCACTACGGGTTCGAAAGTAGGAAACAATGAGTATTTCAGACACTGGGGGGTTCAGCGGGCACATGGGAAGGAGTCGGGATTGGACAAAGAACTGCGGACATTGCAAACACTGCAGTAAGAAGATGAGACGACGCGGAGGTAGAAACAAGAAGAGCTTGGTAGGTAATGGTGGGGTGCAATGAGCAAGGAGAGACCGCAAGAGAGGCACAACGATCAAGAGCAGCAGAAGAGGACAACGATACCCACAAGTTGAGCCTATAAAAAGGCAGTATGGATTCAGAAATCACGGTAGGCGGGCGAGAGAGCCACACAGAGACCGCGAACGCACAGTTAACACAGGAAGGGGCCACAAGTAGGCTAAATGTAGGAGGGACCTAAGCCACGTGAGCAAAGACTCAATCGAGCGCAATCAAAGTGAACGGATCAGATTGGCTCAGATGCCATGTTAACTAAAGAATAAAATAAGTCAATGTTTTATTAATCTCTTATATATACATATATATATATATATATCATTCATTGTACAATCTATAAATTTTCATGCTCACTCGCTGATAGGACTGATATCGAAAGACAGATATATATCAAGTGGGCCAGCAAATGAGTCTACTAGCTCTCCTCTCTAACGCTTGGATAGAAGATCGCTTCGCTTTTCTTTCACACGTACAGTAACAAAGAGCTCTGGCTTCTCTTCTTACTCTAGTCTATCCGCTTCCTACGTACTCTTGTACTCTTGCATGTCCTTTTTTAGATAGAGAGAGAGTGTGAGCTAAGTACAACGCAAGATGTGGGACTAAAGGAGGAGCATTAGAGGAGAGGGGTCTTATGGGCCTAAATACATGGGCTTTTATTTAACAATGTCTTATAAGTGTAATGCCCGGTAATGGTTATTTGGTCATATGAGATCTTTTTCTTCACTCATGTATATGCATGAGTAGGAGACTTTGTAATTGACAAGCTAATAATATTTTGTGCTCTTTTCTTTCTACTTGGTTTTAGAGTTAGGCGTGACCTAACCCTTGCGATTCCGCCACATCTCCATCTCTCGTTGCCAACCACAATCTCGTTTTCTACTCAGATCAATCATCACAGTGTCCTAATCAATCAACATGGCTGCTTGTTGTGTTTGGTGGACTCTGGAATGAAAGCATGCCCGCACATCTCGTAGTCGTGTTCGTCAGGCTCTTTTATCGTTATCTGCAACGACATCAGGTATCTCTATCGTCGATCATATTGCCATTATCGTCGACCCTATTCCCATCATCGCCGTCTCATTCCAGCGGTTTTAACGACCATCCAGACGACCAATCCTCCATTCCAGACAATATTCAAGCACTGCAAGATTATTCCAGTTATTCCACTAGCTCTGTTTCATGCGTTTGAATCTCAGATCTCACTCAGAAGCCTCTTTCTGGAAGTAAAGGATGTCCATATTTCGGTGATGATTTAGAGAGACCATTCTTGTTCCCATCAAGATGTGCTGACTTGGGTGATTCTTCTGTCTCTTTGCGAAGTGTCTTAGTGACAAATAAGTGGCCCTCAAACAATTCAGGGCTACACTGGCTTGTTGTAGATCACCACCGTGCCACTTGACAGGTCAAATTAGCTTGAATGGTCCCGTACAATCCAACATATGATTCATAGCCACAAGATGTGTAGATACATATATGGGACTATTGTGGAGCCGCCTAGGAAGGATCCATACTGAAGCGTTAAGACTTATAAAATTCTTTAGTTGTCTCCCGACTCCTTCATTCCATGCCCCCAAAAGTATATCAAAGATATATTCTTATGGGCTCGGCACATGGGATCTGGACTAGTGCCCATGAAACCTAATCATAGATTGACAACTCCACCTGGGTATACAAGCTTACTCGGAGGATTTTGAAAATGAGGCATGGTTGTATGTCTCCTCTTATTAGTCTACCATGAGCTGGACTATTTCGAGCCCTTCACCCTTGCATATATTACCAGCATGGTTTAGTTGCAGAAAAGGAGGAATGCTACCGTGTTCATGTTTTCCTATGGGACTGAACTTGGAGTCAGATATTGTTCAGACTTAGTTGTTGCATCACTCAACTCTCACTTCTCTTTTTGAGGCATTCAATATGATTCAGAGTGATGGAGACCGTCAAAAACCTCTCAGCATGAGTATACCAACTGATCGGGCTGCCTTGACTAGTTTTGGTCAGGGCAACATAAAAAATTTTGCCCCGACATGTGATTACTGTGGATGTAGAGGACATGTTAGGGAGGCGTGTTTTAAAATTCATCCTCATCTTGTTTCTCCTGGATGTGGTTGTGCCCCAGACCAAGGAGATTCTCTCCCTGTGGGTTTGAGGTCATATGATACTGCTTATTTCACAGAGGTTTATGAAAAGCATCCGATGTATGCCCCTCCGTCGGGCCCTCTACATGCTCCCTCCTTTGGGACATTCACAACAGATGAATTTGATGCTCTCAGATGACTATTCTGTTCTTAGACCGACTTGTCAGTGTCTCGACCTCTTTTTTCCTCAACAACTATACCTAGTGCGCATGTTGCTACCACCACACCATCTTATTGGATCATTGGCTTAGGGAACATAGATCATATGACTGGGTCTTGCTCAGGTTTTGTTTCCTGCACTTCGTTGTCTACTAAGGACAAGGTCATCTCTGCCAATGACAACTTGTCCTTCATTGTTAGCAAAGGCCACATCGCTACCGTGTTCATGTTTTCCTATGGGACTGAACATGGAGTCAGATATTGTTCAGACTCAGATGCTGCATCGCTCAACTCTCCCTTCTCTTTTTGAGGCATTCAATATGATTCAGAGGGATGGAGACCGTCGAAATCCTCTCAGCATGAGTATACCAACTGATCGGGCTGCCTTGACTAGTTTTGGTCGGGGAAACAAAAAATTTTGCCCCGACATGTGATTATTGTGGATGTAGAGGACATGTTAGGGTGGCGTGCTTCAAAATTCATCCTCATCCTGTTTCTCCTGGACGTGGTTGTGCACCAGACCAAGGAGATTCTCTCCCAGTGGGTTTGAGGTCATATGATACTCCTTATTTCACAGAGGTTTATGAAAAACATCCGATGTATGCCCCTCCGTCGGGCCCTCTACATGCTCCCTCCTTTGGGACATTCACAACAGATGAATTTGATGCTCTAGACGACTATTCTGTTCTTAGACTGACTTGTCTAGTGTCTCAACCTCTTTTTTCCTCAACAATTATACCTTGTGCGCATGATGCTACCACCGCACCATCTTATTGGATCATTGGCTTAGGGGACATAGATCCTATGATTGGGTCTTGCTCAGGTTTTGTTTCCTGCACTTCGTTGTCTGGTAAGGACAAGGTCATCTCTGCCAATGACAACTTGTCCTCCATTGTTAGCAAAGGCCACATCTCTTACTCTGTCCATTTCTCTCTCCTATATCTTTATGTTTCTTCTTTCCCTTGCATTCTCTTAATTGCTCTGTAACATTTCTTTTTCTGACTCGTGTGTTTTCAGGAATTGGGTACGAGGTGAAACATTGATAATGGTAGGAACCATGTTGCCTTGTAATTTCAGTACCAACAAACCGTCTTAGTCTCTCTCCTTAACCACTAGTTGCACCGCAATTATTTAGGATGTTCGAAGATGGTATCGACGTTTCGAACCACCTTTCCCATTTTATCTTCAAAAACGTTTTCCCCTCGTTTATGCCCTATATCAAAACCTTATCTTATGATGTATGTGAGTTGGCTAAATGTGTTAGGCATAACTTTTCACATTTATTTTCTCCTAGTTCCAGTCTTTTTGATGTAGTACATTCTACTGTTTGTGGGTCATCCTCTCTTTTATCCTTGGTTTGTTATCGATGATTTGTTTCTTTTATCGCTTGTTTTTCTCATACTATTTGGGGATGAGCCAATTAAAGGGCACTATCTTTGTCTTTCGTAGTGATGAGGGGAGGGATATGATGACTGTGCTTGATTTGGTTCCTATCTTGCCAATCATGATATTATACATCAAACCTCCTGTGTTCACACCTCTATTCAAAACGGGGTTGTTGAACGCAAAATCAGACACTTCCTTGAGGTTGCTCGTTACCTTCTCATCACTGTGCATCTTCCCAAATCTTAATGCGGTGACGACATTCTGATCGCTGTCCATCTCATCAACCGACTCTCATCCAGAGTCTTGGACTATACTACACTTATCGTTTGTCTCTCCACCAAATATGGCGTTCAGACATCTCATATGCCACCCCGTATATTTGGGTGCGTTTGTTTGTTCACATTCATTAGCTTCGCAGAGATAAACCTGATCCTTGGGCTCAACATTGTATATTCATTGGTTATTCCTCCACCACGAAGGGAGCTTGGTTATTCCTCAATGTTACCACTCCCCGTCACATTGTTTTTTTTGCGCCATAGATGTTACCTTCTACAAGGACGGATTCTACTTTTTTGATCAGTCTCAGAGCTTCTTGATAATGACAGTGATATTTTTATACCTTTTCCTCTCATCCCTCTCACCCATAGTCCTTCTATCCAAAAATACCCCAGACCCATGTTACTCCTCGATCTCAGACATCTTCACTTCTGATTGTCTATCATCGTAGACAAACAAGTACACATGCCACTACCATTTCATCCCTACCTGTGCCTGTCTCGTATTCGGATTCTGGAAGTTATCTTCATGTTCCTCTTACTTGATGTGAACCAAGGTGAGGGGTGTAGTTTTGAAATAATGTAAAATGCGATCTTTTAAAATAAATGTGACGCGTGAGGATTTTGTAGGCTTTAATGAACTAACGATCAAGGTGTCGCTCGCGAACGTAAGACTACCGCACAAACGTTGTAACGTCATAAAACATAATTCTACGGGCGGGGAAATTAAGGAAACATTCACGAATTTGAAAATCAACAATAATTCGGGGACAAAATCAGTTAGGACAAGCTATTAATAAATATCTATTCATTTATATAATCTGAGCACGATATTTAACTTCAGGATGGAACTAGGAGAGGGCGAGGTATACCAACAGGGTTTGGCTTCGACACGAATCCACCAAACAGAGGCTGGAGGGAGGAGAAAGGTGACTGGAAGCTCACTGGAGGAAACTGAACCCGCCGAAGGAAGGCATAGGACGACTCATCGGTGGCAGATGAAGCTTCAGGCAGCAGAAATGGCAGTCGACGAAGCCTCGCGGGAGGTTTCTGTCAAGCAGTGGACACTGGAGGTGGCGATCAGAAGAGGGGAGAGCCAACACGCTTGCTGGAGCTGGCCGTGGAAGCTATGGAAGAGTTTGTCGGCTACCTCGTCGAGCTTGATCGCCGGCGTCAGCGGCAGACGAAGCCTGCACTGGCGGAGTTGAAACACCGGACAGTTGAGGCGGTGCAGTACCTTCCTGGGCTAGAGGTTGGAGATTGTGGTCTTCGAACGAAGGAGGAGGCCCTCGATCGTTGGGTCTTGACAGGGTCGGCGTCGCTGGAATGTGAACCGAACGAATCCAAAAAGAGGATCATTCAATTCTTTATTCCAGCCGCCCAACACAGGGAGAGGGGGGTCCTTTTATAACCAAAATTTTAGGGTTAAAAATGTTATTGACAGTTTTTGAGGTAAAACAAGATGGGCCTTCTTGGCGGGCTGACATAACACATGATATTTGGGCTTGAAGGAATTTGATGACAACACAAGAGGGCATGATTATAGGCATTTCGCAACAAACCCGAAGTTAAAATTAACTGGCTCATAATTTTAGACTTTTAGACAATATACTATAAAATTGTTATTTATTAAGCTTGCATTTAGGGTCTCGTTGGCCAGTCACACCAATAAGCCAAACCAAAAGGCGAGAACAATTTGCGCGATGCAAAATATAATAGTCCAACTACGCGCGAAGACATGCGCGACAAAAGAAAATACAGATACTATAAATAAAAATAAAAGATGCACAACGGGTTGCATTAATTCCCCGGGGTTGAAAGAACTCAACCCGTCGAGAATGCAATGAAACCAATACCATAAGGTCCAAGACGGTGATCAGAGAGAAGCTGCATAGGTGTCCTGCCGATGTCGCCGTCGCGACCCCAATCCTGAAAGTAACCTCTCATCCCAAAATTTGCAATCCATTAGTCAAAACTATGCCAAATATTTAAATGAATAACAACTATTAGAGCTTTCAGATGATGACAGAGGTGGTGTGTGGGGCAAACGGGAGGCAGGAGGAGAAATGGGAAACAAGAGGAGATAACCCGTGGATTCAGTAACTCAAAACGCAACATACACTCGCTCGGTAGACACTTACGATTGTCCGCTGGACCAAGACTGACCATTGCTTTGATTTCACCCGATGAACTCCCACTCGAGTCATAATTTTAAACAGATCACAAATCTATCGATCAAGATCTTCCACAAAAAAACCATGGAAACGGGTGTCCCGATGGGTATAAAATCTATGGGTCATCTCAACACTCCTAGTACGACTTGACCTAAAATTTTCTGACAACAGACGATAGTGATGTGGTTGCTCAACATAATCGTCCGCGACCAAAAGAACGTGATGAGGGCTAAACGTGTGCTCATCGAATACAAAGTCAATAACAGGTGGTGATTTCAGAGCACCCGATATGAGTGATTCTCTAGAATCTGGCACAACTTTCCGGGGCGAGGGCTCAGGACGAAGCGTAGCGCTAAATAAAAGTAGAGTAGGGGCAACTCCGGAAGATGAAGCAGGTGATGGCGGAGCTCTCCCAGGTGTCATACGAACATGACCATTCTTTTGGGGGAGAAGAATAATCTTGCTCCCATGGTAGTCGAAGTAGAAGTTTCTCACACCATCATGAATGACGTGTCGGTCATACTGCCATGAACGCCCTAGGAGAATTTGACAGATATCGATGGGGGTGATATCACATAGTACCGAATCACGATAAGCATCCCTGATAGAGAAATCGACCTGAGAACGATGAGCAATGGGGATAGTTAAAGGACTACTAACCCCGACCAGGTGGTACGACTGCTTTAAGGGGCGCGTCACAAGTCCTAACTTCTCTACCATACGCTGAGACACGTGGTTTTCCATACTTCTGCTATCAATAATAATGGAACAGAAATGCTCATGAATGCGGGCGGTAGTGCGGAAAATTTCCTTTCTCCGAGAATCATGCTCAGTGGTCTCTCCAGAGGTGACCAAACTAGAGTGAAGAACACAGACTAAGTGCTCTGCCTGCTCGCCCTCGACCTTGATGACGTTATCGGCCTCAGACAGGGGCTCGGGTAGGGGGTCACTAAGGAAGACCCCATACTCAGGTTCACCCCCGGTGGTGGAATCAATCACTGCGACGAACTGGCGTCGCAGACACTCAGAAGATTTGTGCCCAGGATCCATACACTTGAAGCACCAAAACACTCCAGTGTGGGGTCGGGTTTCCAGGGTCTCCTTACCCCGGGTGGGGCCAGGGTGAAGAGTCGGTGCCCCAGTAATGGCAAGCGGGGGAAGGGGATCAGAAATACCAGATGTGGATGCAGTGGTGGTGGTACTCGAAGCAGGTCTATCAGTAGACCTAGGTCCACCAGTAGACCTCTGACCAGAATTCCTCTTCCGGAGGGCCTCCACTCGACGGGCTCGGCTGGAGAACTCTCCCAGGTCCCGAAAATCGTGAAGCTCTAACTGGTCTCGTATAACGTACTGTAGCCTGTTCAGATAACGAGCCACAACCATGAGGTCTTCCTCCTTCAGATCTAAGCGTGACTGGAGGACAAGGAACTAGTTCGTGTACTCGTCAATGGTTTGCTTGTCTTGTCGTAGGTTATGATACCTACGATACGAGGTTTGCATGAAATCAGCGGGGACGTACCTCCTCTTGAGTTGAGCTTTTAACTCAACCCAGGTGGTGAGATAGGTGGTTGCCCCATAGTGTATCACATCCACTCGACTTGCCCCCACCGTGTGAGTGTGGGGCCCTTCAGATTCAATGTAGCATATTCCACCTGCTGGTGGGCAGCTGTGCGCTTCCTGTTGAGGAATCGCTCAAGTCATTCGCACCAATCAAGACACACTTCAGGTTTTAGTGTGCCCTCAAAATCTCCAACATCTAATTTAATACCGACATTCCATCTAGGTGGATTCCTATTATCTTGATTTGCTAGTTGGAGTTCTGATGGTGGAGGTGTAGGAAGTCGGGCAGGAGTGGGGGGGGGGGGGTGGTTGTGCAGGAGGACCCGCTAAGTGATAATGTGCTTCCAAGTTGTTGACCGAGGTGCGTAACCCTAACATGACTTGGTTCGTATCTCTCACGGAAAGAGTGAGCGTAGTGACAGCGGCCATGAGTTCTTCCATACGCTTACCCATGTCTCCTAAACTCCCCTCGACTCGTGACTCCATGGAAAAATTGAAAACTCTTAAACTTTGAAATTTTTTGGAAACGACCGCCGCTCGGCTATCCTACGATAGGAGTGAGATATCACAGCAGTCACACCAAACTAATGTGAACCAAGGTGAGGGGTGTAGTTTTGAAATAAAGTAAAATGCGATCTTAAAATAAATGTGTCGCGTGAGGATTTCACGGGCTATTTTAACGAACTAAAGGTCAAGGCGTTGCTCGCGAACATAAGACTACCGCATAAACGTTGTAACGTCACAAAACATAATTCCACGGGCGGGGAAATTAAGTGGAAACATTCAGGAATTTGAAAATCAACGATAATTAGGGGACGGAATCAGCTAGTACAAGTTCTTAATAAATATCTATTCATTTATATAATCTGAGCACGACATTTAACTTCAGGATGGAACTAGGAGAGGGCGAGGTATACCAGCAGGGTTCGGGTTCGACACGAATCCACCAAACAGAGGCTGGAGGGAGAAGAAAGGTGACTGGAAGCTCGTTGGTTTGCTAGAGGAAACTGAACCCGCCGGAGAAAGGCAGAGGACGCCTCGTCGGTGGCAGGAGAAGCTTCAGGCAGCGGAAATGGCAGTCAGCGAAGCCTCACGGGAGGTTTCCATCAAGCAGTGGACACTGGTGGCGGCAGCCGAAAGAGGGGAGAGCCAATACGCTTGCTGGAGCCGGCTGTAGAAGTTGTGGAAGAGTTCGCCGGCTTCCTCGTCGAGCTCAGTCGCGGCGTCAGCAGTAGATGAAGCCTGCACGGGCGGAGTTGAAACACCAGACAGTAGAGGCGGTGCAGGATCTGCGAGGGCCAAATGTTGGAGGTTGTGGGCTTCGAACAGAGGAGGAGATGCTCGATCATCGGGTCTTGACAGGGGCGGCGGCGGCGGCGCTAGAATGTGAACTGAACGAATCCAAAAAGTGGATCATTCAATTCCTTATTCCAGCCGCCCAACACAGGGAAAGGTGGTCCTTTTATAATCAAATTTTTATGGTTAAAAATGTTATTAGCAGTTTTTGAGGTAAAACAAGATGGGCCTTCATGGTGGGCTGGCAGAACACATGATATTTGGGCTTGCTTGAAGGAATTTGATGACAACATAAGAGGGCATGATTATAGGCATTTCACAACAAGCCCGAAGTTAAAATTAACCGGCTCATAATTTTAGACTTTTAGATAATATATTATAAAATAGTTATTTATTGAGCTTGCCCTAAATAACCTACCCTTAAATTATTGGACCTATGCATTTAGGGTCTCGTTGGCCGGTCACACCAATGAGCCAAACAAAAAGGCGCGAACAACCTGCGCGATACAAAATATAATAGTCCAACTACGCGCGAAGACATGCGCGGCAAAAGAAAATACAGGTACTATAAATATCAATAAATGATGCACCACGATTTGCATCATTACTTTTCTGAAAGGTAAAGCAATCTGCATGCAACACCTATCTCCTTCCATGTTTCTTATCATCATCTTACTCATGCCCATCAAACATTTGTTACATCGTCATCCTTGATTACTAGTCCAATATGTGGCAAGAAGCCTTGCGTATCCCTAAATGAGAACATGCAATGGAGGAAATATTAGCCCTTGCGTATCCCTAAATGAGAACATGCAATGGAGGAAATATTAGCCCTTGGTAAGAATCACACATGAGACATTTCTCCTCTTCCCCTTGGGAAGAAAACAATTGGTTTGAGGTAGGTGTTCTTTGTTAAATAAAACCAGAATGGCAAGATAATGGTACAAGACAAGGCTGGTAGCTCAAAGAATATTAGATAGTTGGGTACATGACAAAGTATGTTGTAGTCGATCGACACCTCATCAAATATTATTTAGTCAAAGGGAATGTGGTCATTTCATATGTTCATTCCAAAGACCAAACGACTGATGTCTTCACCAAATGTCTGAATTGTGATATGTTCACTAATGATATACACAAATTTGGGATGATTGACATATTTTGTCTGATTTGTGGGGGGGGGGGGGGATTGACTATGTTATTTAGGATTTTATCAGGCCGTGTTTTTGTCTTATAAGCGTATACCCGGAAGGGTAATTTGGTCATATGAGATCATTTCCTCCACTCATGTATATGTATGAGTAGTGGCTTTGTAATTGACAAGCTAATAATATTTTGTGCTTTTTTCTTTCTACTAATATTTGCAAGGTGGTTATCTTTTCGTAATGTTCAAGCTTCTTGATTTCCTTTCCATCCAGATTGTACAATACAAATATAGCGTTGATACATAACAAATAAATTAAGCTCAACAAGAAACTTATCTGGTTTAAGAAAGTTTGAAGTTCCGATGAACCAGATAATCATTTTGATTAAACTAAATGTGTGCTGATTTCAAGCTTAAGCTAGTTTTTTTCTTGGTGTTCAACTATCAAATATCAACTATCAAAGTTGCATGCAATTGATCACCTGAGCTAGGGAGGATAAAGATCTTATTTGAATACCTCTTATAAGCTATTTTTGGCGGGTGATCTCTCCAATATGTTCTGTTCGAGAGAGTGCTCTCCAATATGTTCTGTTCGAGAGAGTGCTCTCCAATATGTTCTGTTCGAGAGAGTGGTGTTAAGAGTGGTGACGGTTGTGATAGTTATAAAAAAAACAACCGTAGTGTTAAGGTAGGTGTGGTTATGAATACTATTTTTCTAAAATGATGTTTAAGGCTAAAACTCCATAATCATACTGGTGTATGAAGTAGAATTTTGGCCAACAACAGCTCATGAAAGTTCAAAATGCGGTTAAATTAAATGGGAGAAAATAAATAGTTTATTCTTCCACTATAGGGGATATAAATAAGAGATCTTAGTACAAATAAAGGTAACCCGCAATGAGGGACTAAACCCATTCCAGAAAATACGTCAATAAACCCGAAAATACGTCAATACTGCCCCTCAAGCTGGCACGAATAGATCAAGCAAGCCCAGCTTGCCACAAATATAGAGGAGTCTGGAAGGCCCAACCACTTTGGTGAAGGCATCTGCAATCTGCTCTGCGGAGGGAACATAAGACGCTTCAAGAGTTCCTGAACGGGTGTGCTCCCTGAGAAAGTGAATATCAACCTCAATATGCTTAGTCCGCTCGTGCAGAACAAAGTCTGAGGCTAGCATGAGAGCGGACTGGTTGTCGCAAACAAGTGTTGAGGAACCAGAAAGAGGAAAGCCAAGCTCGGTCAAGAGAGTATGCATCCAAAGGAGTTCAGTAGCGCCATGGGCCATAGCCCGTTACTCAGCCTCAACATACGAGCGGGTGACAACACTCTGCTTCTTGCTTTTCCAGGAAATAAGATTGCCACCATAGAAAGTGCACATCCCCGAAGTAGACCGTCGATCAGTAAGGGAACCAGCATAGTCAGAATCCCTGTAACATGTGAGACCGGGGGACAGAGATGAACGGTAGAAAAGCCCGAGGCCAGGAGATCCCTTCAGGTAGTAGAGGATCTGAAACGCTGCATCAAGGTGAGAAGTCCGCGGAGCATGCATGAACTGACTGACCACACTCATAGCAAAGCTAATGTAGGGGCGAGTGTTCGTCGAGTAGATAAGTCTGCCAAAAAGACGCTGGTATGTGCCCGGCTTAGGGAGAGAATCTCCAAACTCGGCGTGTAATCAGTGGTTCAGATCCATGGGTGTAGACACAGGAGAGCACCCAAGAAGGCCAAAATCACTTAAGAGGTCGAGTGTATACTTGCGCTGAGACAGAGATCCGCTGCTGAGATCTGACAACCTCAATCCCGAGAAAGTACTTCAGAGTCCCCAAATCTTTCACTTCAAATACCTTCTGAAGATCTCCCTTGATCTGAAGTATCCCCGAGCTATCGTCACCGGTAAGAATGATATCATCCACATAGACAAGAATAATGACCCTACGACCATCTACAACACTCCAAACAAAACACGTGTGGTCGGCATGACATTTGGTGACCCACTCTGAAGCACAACAATACCGAACCACTCAAACCACGTACAAGGAGACTGCTTCAGCCCATACAAGGACTTCTGCAAAAGGCAAACACGGCCCAAATACTCTCCCCGAAGCTTGTAACTGGGGGCGGATCCAGATAAACTTCCTCAGCAAGATCGTCATTGAGGAAGACATTATTCACGTCCATCTGATGAAGAGGCCACCCATGGCAGGCAGCGAGAGAGACAAGTAGACGGACGGTTGATAGCTTGGCCACCGGGGCAAAGTTCAATCCGTAATCCCCAGGAGTCTAAGTGAAGCCCTTCGCGACAAGACGGGCCTTGTAGCGGTCAAGAGAACCGTCGACATTATACATGACAGTGTAAACCCAACGACAACCAACAATTTTCCGACCTACAGGAAGAGGGACCAAACTCCAGGTGCCCTCCTTCTGTAGCGCGAACATCTCATCCTCCATGGCCGCCACCCACTCAAGGTGCTGAAACGCCTCAGTCATCGAACTCGGAACTCTGATCTGGTTGGTTGCAGTCAGGAAAGCTCGGTAACCCTGAGAAAGACGCTGGTAGGACACATAGCTTGCCACAGGATGGTCAGTAACACAAGAATGCTTTCCCTTACGAAGTGCAATGGGTAAGTCAGGGAGGGAAGACCATCACCTGCCAGAGGATGTGACACAAGGTCCTGTGAGCTGGGCGTAACCAGTGGATTCCGAAGAATGGGGTGGACATGTGATGGCCCGCGTGGGTCACGAGTGTATGTGTGCAACAGAAGAGAGTCGTGTAGCGGATCAAGGGCAACCGGAGCCGGCTGTGGTGGAGCAGAAGGAGCAACAAGGACAGGGAGGTACCATAGAAGGGGACATCCTCAAAGAACGTAACATCCGGTGAGTGAAAAGTCCTGCGAGAAGAGGGGACTGATAGCCCTTGGAAGAGGAGGAATATCCCAAAAATAAGCACCGGATAGCTTTGTCATCAAGCTTTGTCCGAGTCAGACGACGGTCCTGGACAAAACACACACACCCAAACACCCGAAGAGGGACGGGAAAACAAAGGGCGGCGGGGAGATAGAAGACTAAGGGTTACCCGACCCTAAAGGCTAAAGGCAGACGGTTGACCAAGAAGGTCCTCGTAAGAAGGGCGACACTCCAAAACGACTTGGGGACGTGAGATCCACCAAGAAGAGACTGGGTCACATTCAAGAGATGACGATTATTGCGTTCCGCCACGCCGTTCTGTTCTGGTGTATAGGGACAGGAGAATTGATGAAGGGTTTCTTGGCTAGCAAGGAAAGCTGTGAAAGAGGAAGAGGTACCCCCCCCCCCCCCCCCCCCCCCCCCCGTTATCTGAGCGAAGGATCCGCATACTAGAGGAAAAATGAGTCTTAACCATATTAGTAAACTGGGTATAAAAGTAACATCAACGAGTAAAATCATCTATAAAAGTAACAAAATACCAAAATCCATCATAAGAAACTACCGGGGCAGACCCCCAAACATCTGAATGAATACTATCAAACGGTGCAGAACTACGAGAAACAGAAACAAGATAGGAAGTGCGTGTATGTTTGCTAAGTTGACACACATCACATTGAAAAGAGTGGCCAAACAAGACACTCGAAAAAAGAGACGACACAATCTGAGGATTCGCATGCCCCAGTCTGGCATGCCAAAGAGCAGGTGAAGTAGTAGCAGCAGCGATGGATGGGGGTGAGAGACGGGGCGAAGGAGGTGGAAGATCCAGTTGGTAAAGCTCGTCGTGCTCACGGTCGTAGCCAAAAGTCCTCGTGTCCAGGTCCTGAAAAACACAGCCAGAAGGAAAAATGTCACCGAGCAGTGCATCGAACGAGTCAATTGACTAACAAAAATAAGATTTAAAACAAACTTGGGAACATGAAGAACTGAACCCAAGGAGAAGGAGGGAGACAAAGGAACTGTGCCCGATGAAGAATGAGGGTCACAAAGCCATCTGCAAGGCGAACCTGTCGATGGACGCTCGGAGACTCAAGAGAAAAGAACAAACGTGTCTCACCAGTCATGTGATCAGTGGCCCCAGAGTCAATCACCCATGGAGAGGAAGACCCCTCTTGAGTGACATGGAAGGCCGTTGGAGTACCTGACGCAGACGCTGAAGTCGATGATAACAGCGAGGAGGCAGGCAACTGCTGAGCAGGAAAAGGCTGGTGCGAAGTTTGAATCGGGGACTGTATCTGGAGCCGAGATTGAAGCTGCTGCACTTGAGCCATAAGCTGACTCCAGTCGGCGGAAGGGGCCCCAGACGGGGCACCGAAATCAGGCTGGCCCCCAAAGTCGGAAGAAGTAGCAGCATCAACACGAGTGGTGGTAGACTGCTGGCGTAGGTGAGGAAAGAGCAGCCAATATCGGGCCTTCTCATGACCAGTCTGGAGGCAGTGCTGACACTGAACAGAGGCAAATGGGCTGTCGCCGCCACCCCCGCGACCTTTACAGGTAGTAGTACACCACCTCACACAGAAGAAGTACGACCGGAAGCAAGGGCCATTTGGTCTGGGAGAGGAACAGAAGCTAGAACTGATGAAACAACGGTCAGGTGGGCACGACGCTCATGCTCCTCCACCATGGAATAAGCATCCAATATATCTGGACGTGGATTCATGCTGACAATCTGAACCCAAATCTGCTCAAACTCGGGCCGTAACCCCATCAGGAACTGGTAGGTCTCCCGCTTCTCCTGCGTCCTGCCTCCCCTTGGCAACAAGCAGATCCTCTGAATGTGGAAAAACACTAAGTGGCTCGAGGTCAGAAAGCTCCTGGAATCGCCCAGAGAGAAATGTCAAATACTCGTGCACCGAACGATCCCCCTGACGAAGAGTAGAAATCTCTTGGAAGACTGAGTAAATCCGCGTATCAACGCGTGTGTGACCGTAGGTACGGGTCAAGACAGCCCAAAGCGACGACACATAATCGAAACACATGGATTGCTCGTAAATGCGGGGTTCCATGGAGCATTGAAGGCGCCCGAGAATCTTGAAATTTTCCGTGCGCCATTGCCGGAAAGCCATTTCATCGGAAGGACGGGGAACACCATTCGGTTCAAGCCAATCTAGCTTGTCATGTCTTGCAACATGGACACGCACGGAGTTGGACAAAGCGATAAAATTTTTTCATTGAGAAGGGTGGTGGTGATGCGTCGAGCAAAGCCATCATTTGAAACAAGACGTGAGGAATCCATAGGATGGGAACAAGAGAACTCCCAAAAGAAACGTAAAATGCCAAGGGAGAAAAGGAAAGACCGTAGATCACAGATCTAGGTCATTAGAAGAAAATAAAGGGAAAACGAGGGGGGAAACACCAAGCAAAGCCGGCAGAAAAAGCCCTCGGAGAAACTGCGGGATCGGCGAAGAAGGGAGCACACAGGTGGAGGGTGGGCAGAGCGGCACGGGAGGAGTGCGGGCAGAGCGGCGCGGGAGGAGGGCGGTCGGACAGTCGCAGGAGAAGCGGCTGCCTCACATCGGCACGGTGGAGGAAGACGGTCGTGGGAGATGCTGCGGGATCGGCGATGCGGGAGACGCCGCGGGTTCGGCGATGCGGGATGCTGGAGAACCGGTTCGGAGATTAGGGATCGGGAGAGAAGGTTTGCTTTGATACCAAATTAAATAGGAGAAATTAGATAGTTTATTCTTCCACTATAGAGGATATAATTAGGAGATCCGTATACAAATAAAAGATAGACCGCAATGTGAGACTAAACACATTCCAGAAAATACGTCAATAAACCAGAAAATACGTCAATAAGTTAGACCGCCACCGTTGTGCTTATGACTCCCGTTTTACACCGCCATCGCTTAAGCGCGACAACCGTCCCAAAATGATGCTTGGTCACACTGTAGTTAAATGTGAGCCAAGCACTTTTGTAAGGATGCCATGAGGCCGGCACAACTCCGAATAAGGTGTCTAAGATGCCGCCTCCTTTGGTGTACTGTTCCAGAGTGGTGTTGATGGCCTTTACTTTTAGGGATTTCATTAGAAGAGTAGCTGTGAGTACAATCGTACTAGGTTCTCAAAATCGAAAGCGGATGAATGCTATTCTATCCAATTGTCTCATTTGTTCTTGCCTTCCATGTAGGAGTACAGAAAAAGTCTGGACCTGGAAAACCCACCGGGTCTGCCCGGTTAAAAACCTGGGAAGGCCAATGCTAGGCTGGGCCCATACTAAGGGGCCTCATCAAGCCCCCATTTTAAGTTGTGGCTTGGCCTGGTGAACGACCCTGGGCTAGGTTAGACCGGCCAGGCCATCTTGGGCCTGGCAGGTTAGCTCCCAACATTAAATGACAGGTTACGCCCAGCAGCCCCATGGTAAACACTGTAACCTAGCATTTAATGCTGGGCTGCGCCCAACTTGCCTTTTGGTCAGGCCCGGATCTGCCAAAGGGTCTTTTAGAAGGCGCCTGGGCTCAGCTTTCACAAAGCTTGGTCCTGGCAATAGTAGGCCTAGGCTTGGGTCCGGAAAAAGCTAGCCCGGGCTTGTTGGTCCTTTTTTTTGCATACCTACTTCCATTCCTGAACATAGTTTTAGTACAATATACGTCTTCATTGTACTTTTTAATAACAACGAGTTTGTTACCCCGATTGCTCTATTGCAGTTCTCAATTATTTTGGTTTATCTTGATTGCAGGCTGCTGAGATTCTTTCCAAAGATGGAATTAATGCTGAGGTAATAATTTAATTTCATTTATCTAAAAACAATTCTAACAGAAACTAAGGCTCTGTTTGGGAGGACTTATTTTCACCGGTCAAGCGGTTACGACCGCATGAACCGGTCCGGTTCATGCGGTCGTAACCGCTTGACCGATGAAAATAAATCCCCCCAAACAAAGCCTAAATGGACCACAATATGGTCATCACTATCTTCACGCTATTTAGCATTATGCAACTACACAAGTGTACTTGGTACAGGTTATAAATCTTCGTTCCATCCGACCTCTTGATAGAGAAACTATTACTGCTTCTGTCAGAAAAACCAACAGGCTGATTACTGTAGAAGAAGGTTTCCCTCAACATGGCGTTGGCTCTGAAATTTGGTAAGCACTGCCATGACCATTAATTTGTTGGAGATATGGAGACTCATGAGCGGTATTGTGGGCTTTTCTGTTTTTATATTACAGTAAAATTTCTCCATATGAATCACATTATCTTGTTCTATTGTACCATAACAAACCGCAATAAGAACCTGATGTAGCCTTCATTAGGAAATTCTGAACCACCTAGCGTTGATTATTTTCTGCAATTTTTATTCTCATTTTTTTTCACTTTAACGATCTCAGGAGTGTTCGCGTTTTAACAAAAATAATGTTGAGAACATTCGACATCCCACTTATGCTTTCTATTGTGCAGTGCTGTTGTTGTTGAGGAATGCTTCGAGTATCTTGATGCCCCTGTCGAGAGGATTGCAGGTGCCGACGTTCCAATGCCGTATGCTCAGAATCTTGAGAGGATAGCTTTACCGCAGGTCAGTTTAAGTGTTGAAGTCCTTTTTTTTTTGCTTCAAGTAATGTGATACTAGGTCATATAGTCTTGAGAAAATAGTATGGGGAAACTCTCTTGTGCACTTAATATAAATCCTCGGCTCTCTACCTATTAATTTTAGATTGGATGCATAAATTTTAACACAATATCAAAGCATGTTACCAAAATTTTAAAAAATGTTGAGACTTTACACTTATGTATTGCTTTGAGAATATAGTCCCACATTGCGAAACTCAGTCTTTTGCTCGTACTATAGATCACTCTCCCACATCATGAAACTCATGTAGTCTTTTACACGTAATATAGATCACTCTCACACTACCAAATAATAATAATAAAATCCGTGTTAAAGCAAAAAATACATTTCTTGTGAGGGGGAGGCGGTGTGGAGAACAATTCTCAAAATTGGAAATTCAATATAAATCTAGGTGACATGCACTTTTAACCAATTGGATTTAGGATGGATCTATGAGTTCGAACATGGTATCAGAGCTGACTAGACCCAATGACCCGCCCTCATGCGTCCAATTAAGAAATGTCCCACGTGTTGAGGGTCAAAAACTTTACATGTGATGGTGTGTCAAGAATATAACTCTACATGTACCTGCATTGTGCACTTACCATAGAACCCGTGGCCCCCTGCCTCTAACCAACTGATTTTAGACTGAATGCATAGATTCTAGTTGTTAGTTACATTGCTTAAAGATCTTTTTTAATCATTTGTAGGTCGAAGACATAGTTCGGGCGGCAAAGAGAGCATGCTATCGGTCCGTACCACTGGCGGCATCAGCGTAATTTATGCACCCATCATCAAAATCGCCGCAAGGCATTATTGCCTGCATTTCTATCTCTGGTTGTTACGGTCTTTTTATTTGCAGTTTTGAAGGTTGTTTACATGCTTTTTTGAAAGGAATTTTTTTTTCTTGATGCTTGAATAAATACATTTGTGGCCATAAAGCTGCAAGGCTTGATGACTTTCTATATATCTTAATCTTTTTATTATGTTAGGAAGCTTATTTTCCCCACGTTTTTGTAGTTACTCCGTTTATTGCTTGATGTACATCCAATCAAGGAACTTGTGGCTGGCTGGGATGAGTGTTGTAAAATTTTCGAGGGAACACGAGTTTTGGATAAAGGCAGTGAGAAATGCGTCTTTTTTGGTGAATTTTATTTTTAGAGCAGTTCAAAAGTTCCCTGAAATTGGTGTGGCTTCTTGGCAACTTTCCAAACTCGGCATAAGGTGATATCAAATCATGAAAACTCAGCGTTATTTTATAGGGTCAAATGTGAGGACCCTTTTCTTTTGAAATTACAAAAACCTCTCCTATAAGTTTATATTTCATAATAATACCCTCTGAAGCAAAGTTTTGGGTTTTTTTTTGTGTGTTGCATGGCATGAAATGTAATTATGTAAGGCAGGTTTTTGTAATTTTAAAAGAGGGGTGCAACTTATAATTATCCCAAGTCTTAGGGGAGATGGAACTGCGACTACCTGTCACCAAAGTTTTGTCAAATCCCGCGTTATTATGGGTTGGTTCGGTAGCAGATTAACCCTAATGGAATCACATTTATAGTCACGGATTTCTACTTCCTCCGCAAGGAGGGCATTGAGTTTGATCTTAAGGTTTTCCAGAAGATCTTCATTGTGAGGTAGACCCAAGATGGTGTCGCCTATTTTCGGAGTGCTGCTGTAAACCTTTAGGGTACCCGCAACAAGATCCACCTCTAGACCGAGTGGGCTGTGTTTGTCAAGGACAACTTCACCTCTATCCCACGCCGGCGATAGCAGCCAGGTCTGGGGATTTTCCTTGCTTCTCTTCTAAGGGGTCATCGACTCGCCCTTCATTCCTCTCTCAAAAGTGGGAATTTGACATCGTCCACTTTTATCATTGAATCAATCAATTATCATACAATAATCCAGGCAGAGGTTAGTAGTATATACGAGAGAGGAATGAAGGATCGCATACAAGAGGCGAGATGATGACGATAACGCCTTTGAGAACCCCGGGCCACATGCCAGGATTATTATTGAAACTAGGTTAACCTAAGCTTGTGACTACCTTCCGGTATTGAGGACAAGCCAAACAGTGATGTCTACAACATCAAGTTTGGGCTCTATTGGTGAGACTGAGCCGAGGAATTATACCACGCCTCCCTATGATACCTCATGGATCAGGGTCTCAGTCGCTCCTCTAGTGTGTCGAGATCTTTAATCAGACCACGAGAAAGTATCTTAAAGTTTTGGGGAAGCTTTGTGAGTCTGAGGTAGCTCGCCTCACTGACGAAGGGAAGATAGTTGAGACTGAAGCCAAATTGGCCGAGAACGAGGTGAAGCTGCTGAAATAGGGACATCAATGTCTCCTTGGTAAGGCACGATCTATTCACTTCTAATTGTAGTTTTTAGAAAATTTTATTGATCTAGCCCCATTCATCTTGTAGGAGGCCGAGATTCTGGAGGTGATGCAACTCTCCAAATTGGAGAAGTCCTTGACCGATATTAAGTAGAGCAAGCTCCTGCTGCAAAAAACCTTCGCGCAATTAGGATCTATTCACAAGTCGGCCTCGGATATTAGAGCCCTGCGCCAACAAATCGCCTGAGAGGGTGGTAAGTTGATGCTAACTCTCCTGGATGAGGCAAGTGGCCTTACTAAGGTAGGGCTGAAGAAGACATGGATAACCATCTACCTAAACTCTACGCCGCCTCGATGGGCATGATTTCTTCCAATTCCCCAAACATCTTAAGCACCTCTTCAAGCGAGAGCAGCTCTGTGACAGTGACTCGCAGTGACTCTTCTAGCTATTCCAAGGAGAAGCTGCCCATCGATTTCATCTAGGTCGATACTATTTTTGCCTTTTTGAATTATGTATACACATACGAGATTCGCCGTTGTATATTTTGACAAAATAGATAGAAAGAACATTTTACAGAAAGGCTTTGTTTTTTCGTTTGGTATTTATGCTTAATTGAGTTCTCATAGGCTCATAGAACCGCACAAAATAAGAGCTCGCTAGGTTTATAGGATCACACGAGATGAGAGCTCTCTAGGCTCATAGGATCACACGGGATGAGAGATCGCTAGTCTCATTATAACTTGCAAGAAGTGAGCTCACTAGTCTTGCGCGACATGAGAGCAAACTAGGTTCATATGATCACGTGAATTGAGAGCTCACTAGGCTCATAGCGATTGCACAAGATGAGAGCTTGCAAGGTTTATAACTAAAAATATTTTTAAATGAATAGTGATACTGGAACTCACGTAGGCACATAGGTCCGCGCAAGATGAAAGCTCACTTGGCTGGTAGAACCACACAAATTAAGAACACATGCATTGAGATCTTGCTAGGCTTACGATCACAAGAGAGCTAGGAACTTTCGCCGACTCTATAACTCCTGCGGTATGAGAGATCATTGAGGCCCGTGACTTGGAATATTTCTAAAATTTAAACCTCCAGTTTACCGTACAAACAGGTTCTTGCCCGAAAGAGGTAAAACGAGCTATATGTTAAGTGTCGTGATGCTTAATCGAGAATAGTTCATCTGAAAGAGTGGTAAGAGAGTTGTATGTCAGTGATCTGCACTCTCCCAGAAATAGTTCATTTGAAACAAAGGTGAGCACGTTGTATGTCAGTGATTTACACTCTCCCAGGAATAGTTCATTTGAATGAGAGGGGAACGAGTTGTATGCCAACGATCCGCACTCTCGCTGGAATAGTTTATCTGAAAGAGAGGTGAGCGAGTTGTATGTCAGCGATCTGCACTCTCCTATGAATAGTTCAACTGAAGGAAAGGTGACAAGTTGTGTGACAACGTTCTGCACTCTCCCAAGAATTGTGCATCTAAAAGAGAGATGAACGGGGTGTATGTCTTTGTTCTACACTCGGACATGAATAATCTCAGTTCAGGAAGTCGCTTGGTGGGTGAGAAGAGCACTCGAGGGGCTATCATCCAACGTGCAAGGGATAGTTAATTTCAGCCATCAATGTAAAGACTGTTGAAATTTGTAAAGTGGAAGTGGGTGATGGGCAGGCCGGGCGGTCTGAGCGGCCTGGGCGGACTGCTGTCTGCGGCCTGGGTGGACTGTCTTGGTGGCTCGCTGTTTGAGCAGCCTGTGGTCTGAGCGGCATGTGCGGACTAAGTCCGCAGCCTGGGCGGACTGCTGTCTGCGGACAGGGTGTTGGCTGTCTTGGTGGCTTGGCTGTTGAGGAGTGGCCTGTGCAGCCTGGATGCGGCTCGTTCAGTCTGTTGTGCGGCTTGGTTGGCCTATGGCCAAGGATGTCGGGCTTCTGGCGAAACGGACTGAGCGGACTGCGGTTTGCGGGCTGAAGGCAGTGCTCTGTTCCGTGGCCTTGTGTTGCAAGCTTGTGTTAATCGGCGAATTGGGTGTCCTGTCCGCGGGAGGATTGCGGACTGGCGTGTCCGCGGTGTTCGCTGTGGCGGACTGACCTTGGAGTTTGGCTTTGGCCCTTGCCGAACTCTGGTGGTATAGCAGGTGCAAACTTCTGGGGAGGACTGCGCGGACTGATGTCGAAGTCCGACAGTTGGCCGCTTGTTTGGGTAGTTGTGCGAGGATTGCTTGCGGACTCTGCCTTAACTCTGGAGGAGTGTTGGCGTTTCTCTTTGCATGATTGGCGTACTGGGCCTTGTCCGCCAAGCTCGCGATAGGCCTTTGGTGATTTATTAGACTTGGTAACATTCTGTGACAAGTCAGTGTGTCCGTTGTATCCGTCAAGTCCGCTGTTGACCGGGCGGACTGCCTTTGGTCGTGGACTTGTGGCGGGTGGAGGCGTTGGTCTTGTATCATGCGGACTGCCTCTTTCTTGTGCGGACTATCACTGAAGGAGTTGTGACTGTCCATGTGATGTTGTGAGCGGACTGTGCGGACTGTATCGTGTTCGCATAGTGTGGGCGGTCTGGTGCAAGACCGCCCAATAATGAACATCGGTGCCTTGCTTCTGGCGGTTTTCTTGGAATCCGGCTAAGTCTTTGCGGACTCAGCGGACGGAGGTTTTGCTAGTGCGCGGGCTGGGGTGGTGATTCTATCCACTAGGGTGGTGACCACACTCCTCACCTCGCCTATAAATAGAACCCCCCCGACACGTCTACAGTAACGGAGTGAACAGTAAGTTAGGCTGGGGCAAGTGTTGCGGTCTGCGGTTTTCTATCCGCGTGGGTTGAGTAGTGCTGACGGTGTGCTGTGTGCAGGTCGCCCGACTAGCTTCAAGGAGCCAGGAGTTGGGCATTGAAGTGTGCGGTCTCTGCGGTCTCAGCTGGTCGCTTCTGCGGCTTGTCAGTTTTCTTCTTCAGCTTGATCAAGTTCCAATAACCTGTCCGCCCCGTCTCAGGTGGGTAGGCAGTCTGTTCCTCTGTTCTTCAGCAGACAACGAATAACGGTGTGTCCGCTTGACCTCGCGGTCTCGGCAGACTCCGTGTGCTATTCGGCTCATAGCAGTTGCATCTTGGGCGGCTTGGGTGACCTTAGCGGACGAGGTGGTCTCGGCGGTCTCCAGTGCTGTCCGCCCGGCTTGTTTGTTCTTTCTGTTTGTAGCTTGTGTACTAGCGAAATCATGTTTCGCTACGTATACCTCACCTTGTAAAGAAGTGTGAATGAATAAAAGACCTGCTTGTTCTTCCCTTTGTAGTTGGTGTTAAACTTGCTCCTTGAGCTTCCGCATGATCAAAGTGTGAACTGGGTAGTTCTGAGAATATTAATTTGACTTTAGGCTACCTTGCTGACCGATTTGAGAAAATTCAACAAAGACTTGGACTTAGGAACACAGCACTAGGGACTAATGAATCATCCCATCACCCGACCAAGGACGTCTATGAATGAGATGGGCATTGTTATTCCAGAGGACTCATGTAGAAGAATAGATGGTCCCAATGATTAGAAGCTTTCATCCCTACACTTAAATGGTCAAGGAGATTAGCTCCACAGAATTAGACGACACATAGTATACAACCAAAAATATAACTTATTTGGCGAATTCCACTTAAAGCTTTATTAAGATAATAACTTTTGAAGTCGATCCAGTCACATAGGCTAGGTGAATTGCAGTTGATAGATGATCCATCTCTTAAGATATTTTAGATTACTACTCCAGATTCCCTTCTAGTAACCCAACAAACGAGTGAGAAGAGCACTTGAGGGGCTATAAACCAACATGCAAGGGAGGATCTGATCTCGACCGTCAAAATAGTGGATTGGACTTAAGAACATGCACTTAGCCTTGAGGCATCATCTCATCCAGTTGGGGGTTTCAAGGATTTACATGGAGGTTCATGTTCTTTCACGCTTGCAGAGAAGGATGAACACTCGATGTGCAGATCATCCTACATGCAAGGAAACTAATCTCGGCCAATGATACAGAGGCCTTGACTATGACTCGATGTGCAGAATCACGCTTGCAGCGAGTGTTGCCTTGATGATATAATATCAATCAAAATAACTCCATCGAGCTATAGAACATATAATATATAAGCAAAAAACAAATTATTTAGAGTGCTGCTTAGAGCTATATTCAATGATAACTTTGAAAGTGTATCCAACTCTTATAAGGTATAGACTATGACTCCTGACTCTATTCTAGTAACCCAATAAATAATGAGAAGAGAACTCGAGGGACTATTAGCTAGCAAGCAATGAGGGAGCTGATCTTGGCAGTCAATGCAAAAGCTTGGACTTAGGAGAGTGCACTACGGCCCGAGGTATTATCACATCACTCAATTTGGGATTTCAAGGAGTGAGATGGAGGTTCATTTTCTAGAACACTTGTGGAGATGGGTTTATCCTTGATGCAACATCAAACACAATTCTTCACAATGGTTTCTAGTTATCATTTATTGAGAATAGTGTAAGCATATATGATTAGCATAAATTGATGAGTTTTTATGATCCATTTTGGGATGCAGAGTTCATGGGTAAAACTTCTTCAAGTACAATATCTATAGACGTAATGGTATCATAGGTGTTCGCCCATAATCCTACAGCCCCAACAAGAGTGAGTCAACCACAGTTGGAGAAAGGAACTTCTTAGCGTAAAACAACTTGGGCGGACACTATCTAGAGACAGCCCCAACTCTTCTTTCCAACTTTTTAGTTAAGACGGTTACAACATGTTGTAACCACACTCTCTCTTTCTCTCGTATCCCTACCCAGTTCTCTTGTACCCTAGTTAGCCCATAATTTTAGCATCTTTCCATACTGCCAGGCCCCAATTACTATAAATAGGGGGCATAGTACCCATAAATGCACGTTAAACTTGAGCCCAGACCTCCCTATTAGTGCTGACTCAAGATCTCATCTCCCTCTGACAACTTAATTTCTTATTATTTGGTTGTAATCAATCTATAATAGGCTTAAATTATTGAGTAATAAAATCACCCGCAGTTAGGATTGCAATTGCGGGAAGCCTGGTGTAGTTGTTTGCAACAATCTTCTCCTCTCTTCCTATTTTCTTCTCTTCAATTCTTGGAAATTATTAGTTGGTCACTTGCATCTCCTAGTTTCCCTATCTTTTGGAAGTTCATAATTGAGCATGTAGGTTGGTGACATTTTAGGCTCCAATGGAAGAAAAATGTGACATTCAGATTCAAGTGACTGAAGAAATCATTGCAATGGTAAGAAGAGGCCAGCAATAGCAAAGTTCACTCTTTCATGCAACCTCACGTCCTGGGCGGTTACTCGAACCAAAGTTCGCCCCATGTCAAGCAGCACCTGACAGGGAGGTTGTGGATGCTAACCTATGCAGAATTTTGGACCTAGAGGAAGAGCATCAAGAGGCCATAGTGGAGCCTATAGAGCTCGATACAACAAAGGGTGACACCCACCTTGAATTTTCCCACTAAGTTAGAAGAGGAGGAGAAAGCAATGTTAATCCAATGTCGCCTCGATAACCTCAACAATTTTGTGTGGTCTGCAACCGACATGCCTAGGGTCGACCCCGACATCATATGCCATCGCCTCAACATCAATCACAATTTCAAACTCATCAAGCAAAAGAACCGGGCGGTAGCTATGGCACTCATTAAACCAATTCAGAAAGAAGTCTCAAACCTTCTCAAGGCAAACTTCATTAAAGAGATTCAATACTCTGAATAGATCTCTAATATAATCATGGTTCGTAAGGCTGACACCAAGTGGAAAATGTGTGTAAATTTCATAAGGCTCAACAAGGTGTTCCCCAAAGAATATTATCCTTTACTACTAATATACTCTCTGGTTTATTCCACTGTGGGGTTTTTGGTCATGAGTTTCCTTGATGCTTTCTCAGGTATCATTAGATACAAATGCATACTCTCGATATTCCTCACACAATATTTATCACAAATGATGATTGTTATTGTTATTGTATTACACATTTTGGCTTGAAAACGTTGTTGCGACATTTTAGAGGATGGTGGATAACGTGTTCAAACATCAGAAGGTCTACATCAATGATCTCCTATCCAGATCTACAAGTTCAGAGACCATGTTCACAACCTAGAGGTCTACATCAATGAGCTCCTATCAAGATATACAAGTTCAGAGACCATGTTCACAATTTGTTGGAGATGTTCTCTACTTCCCGCAAGTATAACATGATATCAAATCCAACCGAGTGTGTTTTTGGGACAAGGAAAAAATTCTTTAGTTACCTTCTTATGCCTCAAGGACTTGATCCCAATCCTAATAAAGTGGAGGCCATCTTGAATATGTCGCCCCCTAAAAATATGAAGGAAGTTCGGCAACTAGTGGGGATAATCACAGGACTTGGCTAATCCATCTCTCACTCCTTGATAAGTGTGATCCATTCTTCATAACTCTACATAGAGGGGCTAAGATTGAATGGTCAGAAGTGTGCAATAAGGCTTTTGAGGAGTTGAAATGTCAGCTAACGACAACATCTCTTTTTAAAAGTCCTCATTTACACCTCGAAGTTGGTACTGAGGCCATCAACTGCATCTTAGTTTGATAATAAGTGAAGAAGTAGTTCCTCGTCCATTATGTCAGCCACGTGCTATGGAGTGCCGATACATGCTATTCCATTCTAGAAAAGTTGCTTTTGGAACTTGTGGTATCGACGTAAATGCTTCGCCCCTACTTTCAAGCTCACTCCATCCAAGTGGTCATTGATCATCCGATGGGATATGTTTTGGATAATCCTGAGCATTCTGGAAGGTTAGCCAAGTGGGATATCGAGCTTGGGGAGTTTGATATATCTTATGTCCTAAGATGTTAATCAAGGCCCAAGTCTTTGTGGATTACATCTTCAACTTCAAAGAAGAGGGCACCATCAGATTGAAGATCTCTACCCTATTATGCTGGATCCCATTTATAGAGGGACATCTAATAAGAACACAAAAAGAATAAGAGTTGTCTTGATCATTGCAAATGGCGTCAGAGTTGAACAAGTTGCTAAGCTTCATCCCCCAACCATCAATAATCAAGCATAATACGAAGCACTAATAACCAGTTTATGCTTCACTCAAGAGCTTGGTATTGAAGATATTGATGTGCAGATGGACTCTCTAGTAGTTCCATCACAATTAAATGGGGTCAATGAGACTAGAGATCCTATATTAAAGAGGTATAAATTTTTCCCACGCAAAGAATCACCCGTCTCCTCACCTTCAGCATTCACCACATACCTCAGGAAGAGAATGTTAAAGCCGACTATTTAGCAAAGTATGACCTCTCTTCAAGACAAACCACACTAAGTTGTTTCGTCTAGATATTGAGGAAGTTTAGATCATGGTAATTGATCAGTGCCACTCATATATTATCTCAGTGCCATTAAGTCATGGGTAGACCCACTCGTGCATTATCTCATAAATGCAGAGCTCCACTCTTCATTAATCAACAAGCAGAGCTTTCAACTCAAAGCTGTGCATTATTTCCTCCACTCGGAAGTTCTTTATCAAAAAATGTTCTTATCACCTCTGACAAGGTGTGCCCAGAAGAGCAGATTTCTAAAATTTTATAGGAGGTCCATTTAGAAGAATGTTGAAGTCACTCAGGCGCTAGGACACTTGAGAAAAGGATCCTCTGCCAGGATTACTTCTGGACACTATGTGGAAGGGTTGCAATGAGTATGGAAAAAAGGTTTTGAGTGCCAGAAGTTCGCATTGCTGCAACTTTATCGTGCTTAACAACTGTGCTCTGTTTCAACTTTGTGGATGTTTGCAGTTTTGGGCATGAACCTCATCAGTACCTTCCCCATGGTAAATGGGCGGTGACGTTTCATTCTCATGATGATCTACAACATTAACAAATGGAACGAATCCAAACAGCTGGCTAAAACAATGACTCAAGTCATCAAAAATTTAATATGGGGAGAATTGTGCGTCGACACAGAATCCCAATGGCCTCTATCACTGACAATGAACCTTAGTTTAACAATGCTGACTTGTTAAGCTGTTGTGAATAGGTCGGCATTAAACTACATTTTGCTTCCTTCCACCCCCCAAGGAGCAATTGACAGGTAAAAGCGGCCAACAAGCTAATCTTGAACCTTTTGAAGAAAAAGGTGGAGAATCTTTGCGGCAATTGGGCAGAGCAGTTGCCTTCGATATTGTGGACACTAAGAACTAAACCACATGAGAGACCCTATTCAAACTATCACATAGGTCTGAAGCTCTCATCCCAGTAGAGTCCGACATCAATTAGGAATGCAAGCGGCTAAAACAAAAATATTTTATAGAGATGATTTTAATTATATTCTCAATCAATAAACATCAATTGGATTTAGAAATAAAATATTTGATAGACATCAATTAATTTTGAGATTTTTGGTAAGAAATTATTATTTATGAGGCAAAGGAATTCAGGAGAAAGCAACAGATGAAACTCAAGTTTTGTTCCCCCGTATTGCCAGATATCCTCCAACCGCTAAAGACCCCCTCAGTTCCTTCACCCGTAAACAACTATAATCATGAAGGCAGTCGAGGCTCTCACCACCAATATAGGCGATGTCAGACATATAATGAATGGACTACGCACATCTGTTAACAATATAGAAGACACCATGGACCTCAATCGAGCACCTACCACGGTAGATGATATGAACCCTAACCCTAGACAACTAGAACTTGCATACCCAAAACTTGAACCACGTAACCAACCTCTTTGGGATATGTTATTCAAGTTGGATGTAGGAGATTTCAAAGGACAATTATAATCCAAGGGTGTTTATAATGGTGTGGTAGAATGGACCGTTTCCTGGCTTGGGAGAAATTGCCCCAAACTAAGCAGGTTAAGTATGACACCCTTAGGCTGAAAGGGTCTACGCTAGTTTGGTAGGGACAATTAGAATGCTCTAAATTTAATTTAGGTATGGCATCCATCACTACATGAGCCGAATTTAAAATACAACTACGGAAGAGGTATGCTCCACCTGATTATTTATAGACCCTCTATCGTAGGTTCCACAACCTGCAACATGACAAATTATCTGTGGAAGAATACACAAACAAGTTTCTCGTACTTCAGTCTCATCTCAACCTTCGGGAGGATGATGATATGAATGTATCCCATTACCTAAATAGATTAAGCTACTCCATTAGATACTAGTTAGAACTTTATGATTAGAAGGATCTAAGAGAGATCTTGAGACGTCCATGTAGAGTAGAGACCTTAGAGAAGAGGACATTTGAGATTCGTTCTACTAAAAGACCCCCACCCACTCACACCTCCACAATTAGGACAGTTGGGCCCTCTCGTCTGACCATGCCCTCGAGTACCCATGCACTCCTTAACACACCCTCTAGAGGCAAGGAGATTATAGGCACTAGACCACAATCTGGTACTTTTAGATGCTTTAAGTTCCTGTAGCCGTCTCACAAATCGTCTGAGTGTTTGTAACATCACTTCATTGCTATTATTGACTCTAAAAACGAGCAGGAACTTGAGTAAAAAGTCTTCCTTAATAACTCCCAACCAGACCCCATCTCTGAGAGTGAGTTAGAGAGTGAGTTAAAGGTACAAGAAGAACAGCCTAAAGAGATAATTTGTTTTCTCCACCACATCTTACTGAACCCTAGAGCTCCTACTAAAGATGAATGGTTGAGAAACAATATTTTTTGTACGATCTCCCACATACATGGGTAATTTTGTTCCATAATATGTGATAGCAATATTATGGAGAACATTGTTTCTTAGCGTATGGTTGAAAAATTGAAACTAAAGACACATCCATTAAGAAAACCTTATAGTCTCTCTTGGGTCGATAGTAACACTACGATGGACATCATGCACCAGTGTCTCGTAGAGTTTTCCATAGGCAGTACTTACCAAGATGTTGTCTAATGTCATGTCGCTACTATCGAGGCTTGTCATATCCATTATGATAGACTTGTTGCTCACGATAGTGTAAAGAACTTTCATTCCTTTAAGTGCAATGAGCACAAGATTGTTCCTCTTACTTAGAAGAATAGTCTTGTTCCAATATCCCTAAAGAGGCACTCATACCCTTCTATTACTATCTCCATAATATTCTTTTCCTCCACCACCATGTTACTAACTGAGCCACCATTTTAGGAGGAGATGAAGGATAATGATGTAGTATATATGTTATTTAATATTGATACCACACCTACCACTATAGACATTTCTAGCACGGTGCGATCTCTCATCGATGAGTATCCTAAGATTATACTAGGGAGTTGCTCGACCAGTTCTCTCCCATGAGATATATACAACAGTACATTGACCTTATGCTAGGAGTTAGTTTTCCTCATCTAACCCATTATCGCATGAGTCCAAAAGATCATGAGGAGCTCCATAGACAGTCGGTCGACCTAATATTGAAGGCTTGTGTTAGAAAGAGTATGAGCTCGTGCGCTGTCCCCACATTATTAGTTTCTAAGAAACATGGGTCTTGGTGCATATGTGTTGATAGTCAAACGATCAACAAAATCATCATCAAATACCGCTTTCCGATTTTCTGATTGAACGACATGCTCAATAAGCTAAGTGGGTCACGTGTATTTTCAAAGATCAACTTGAATGGTGGGTACTACCAGATTCGGATCTGACCTGGGGATGAGTGGAAAACTGGGTTTATAATTAAAGATAGTTTATATGCATGGCTGGTGATGCATTTTGTTCTCTCCAATTCTCTCAGCACCTTTATATAAGTGATGAATCAAATGCTTAGACCACTCATAGGCATCTGTATAGTGGTATACTTTGATGATATCTTTATTTATAGTCTTGATCATGATCAACATATGATTCATCTTAGAAAGTTTTAGATATTCTCCGTAATAATAAATTGTAGGTGAATCTGAAGAAGCGCATATTTATGACAAATAGCCCGACCTCCTTAGGATATATTATTTCATCTAAGGGTATTAAATTTGATAGAGAGAATGTCACGGTGATAGAATCATGGTCTAGCCTAGGACGAATACTAAGGATCAAAGATTTCATGGGTTAACATCTTTTTATCGGAATTTCACCAAACGTTTAGTACACTGATCGCGCCTGTAATTTATTGCTTGAAAAAGAGGTTATTTATTTAGACTGAAGAAGCAGAGTACACATTTTTATTGGTTAAGGAGAGATTAACTAGTGCACCTGTATTAGCGCTGCGTGATTTTGATAAGATTTTTAAGGTTGACTATGAGTCTATGATGCGTCCATTTTTGGCATTAACACCATATTAGGTTAGTAGGGTCGTCCTATTGCATTCTTTAGTGACAAGTTGAATGAGACTAAATCTAGATATTCCACATATGATATAGAGTTTTATGATATCGTTCAGGCCCTCTGCCACCGGAGACACTACCTAATTCAGTGAGAGATTGTGTTGAATATGGAGTTAGATCTAATGATATGCTAAGTGGTCTGCCTACCTTCATGAATTCACTTTTCATTTGGAGAGCAAATTTAGTGTCACAAATTGAGGGGCAGACACCCTTAGTCACCGCTCTCACTTATTAGCCACCCTTCAACCTCGTATCACTAATTTAGAAACTCAGTGTGATTTATACCCCACATACCCATTCTTTAAATATATTTGGGCTTCTTGTTATCATAGTGGGACTGGTCCCACTCTATACCCAGTATATCTTGAGTGAGGGATACTTATGTAAGGGAACACGATTTTGCATCTACAACGGACCTCTTCAAGAGAGCCTACTTATGGAGCTTCACTCGTCCGGATTATGAGGACATGTAGGACCATCTAAATTGGTAGATTTTGCTAGCTCTAGATATTATGGCCGAAGAAACATGATGTTATCAACCTCATTAGGCACTGCACCATATGTCAGTTATATAAGTGGCATGTTCAAAATACTGGATTATACACCCCGTTACTGATATCTGAGAGGCCATGTGAGGATATTGCGTTGGATTTCATGGTAGCGCTTCTTCATATTCATAGGAAAGTCGATTCTATTTTTGTAGTCGTAAATTGATTTTCAAAAATAACGCATTTCATACCATATAGGAAAACTTCTAGAAAACCTTTAGTATTGTACACGTCGTTGGAATTTTTTTTAAAGAAATCTTTAGGTTACACGGAATTCCTATGTCGATCACCTCTGATAAGGATACACACTTTATGAGGTGTTTTTGGAAAACACTATGGGATCGATTAGGAACCAAACTCGAGTTTAGTAGTACATATCACTCTCAGACTGATGGACAAACTATAATCGTTAATAGGAGTTTGAGAGATCTTCTTAGGTGTTTAATTGGGGAGAATCCAAAACAATGAGATCTTATACTTCCACAAGCTAAATTCACATTTAATAATTTTGTCAATCGTTCAACTAATAAAGGTCCTTTTGAGATTGTTCACGGATCCTGATACCTGACCTACTTGACCGCTACTCCCTTCCATCTCATGAATTTATTTATTCTGACACACAATCTCATATAAATTATTTAAAAGAGTTGCATAAAAATATTGTTAATAAATTACGAGTAACTTCTGAAAAATATGAATCTATGGTTGATCGTGATTGCTAGGAGTTATATTTTTTTAGAAGGAGATTGAGTATTTTCTTATTTCGGGAAGCACCGATTTTCTCCGAGCACATATCATAAGTTATAAAAGAAGAAATTTGGTTCTTTTCAAGTCCGAAAACACATAAGAGAGAATGTTTACCTCCTAATTTGCCTGCTAGATTAAGTACTTTGTTGATATTTAACGCGGCTGATCTATTGCCATTTTATGGAGAGCCACCTAGTTTCAACCCCAGTTCACCTATTGCAGCTCCAAAGATACCACCTGACTTAGAACCAGTGCTGACGTCTACCACCGAGGAGATTGATCAGGTTCTTGATTGACAAGAGTTTAACACTCACAATGGGATGCACCAACGCTACTTTGTTTCTTGATGAGGATGATACATTACATACAACTCTTAGTTTAGCACCAACGAGTTACTGCGATGTTTCCTAGACCTCTCTACGAACGATCTTTGCGAGTTTTTGTTGGGCTTGAGTTTTTTTAACCCCCGTGGAATTGATGCATCTGTCAATGCATCTAAGGACACAAAATACTATAATACATCACATGTCTTTTGTTATTTTATGACATGTATTTCTTTTCATGCACTCATCATTTTTTTGAATTTTCAGCACATCGATTTAACCACCAATGAAACCATGAATAAATAGTTCAATAATTTTGTTTTAGTTAGGACAAAAGAAGTAAGCTCAAAATAATTAGGAATGCATGCGGCTAAAGCAAAAAGATGTTAAGGAGAGGATTTTAAATTAGATTCTCAATCAATCAAGGTTTTAAGAATCGGACCAGAGTCCGAACCAGTAAGATAAAAGGTTCAAGGTCCGACCGGTTGGAGCGGTCAGACCAGGGTCGAACTGCGACGTTGTATTGTACTAATATTAGTATTATTTAACTTAGCAAACTTTTAAAATATAAATTTATAAAGCAAACTATATAATCATTAGAGCAAAAACTATGACATATTGTCAAAATATATTACATATCATGAAAAATAATATTAGATAATAATATTTTGTGACATTTTGGCACAAAAATACAAAACGTTTATCCCAAAATAGTAACAAACTGCTAATATTTAATTATTTATAATCAATTCAAATCATAGTCTAATGAGTCAAATCCCCCGCCAAAGTCATTGACAACACCATCAAAATCCGCAATACGCTCATCTCCAAAAAATTTCTCCAAAATTATCCAAGTCGGTGTGCTCAACAAATGATCAATATATATAATTAAATTATGAAACAACATATATTTAAACAATACAACTATACATAAATATTGTAATTCACATCTACACTTACTTTGAATTTGCAGTGTAATATTAAAGTTTTGTTCTGCAACTATTTCGACAGCGTCTTTATTATAAATTTTATTTTTAGATCATCATAAGTGAGCTTCGTCATTATTTCCTCCTCTACCACCTAAAAATCTATCAAATCAATACATGTTTAATCTAAAGTATCATAACTGCTTTTCTTAGAAGTAAACCTAAAGCCAACATTAATGATAAAAGTGTGAAATATTATTAAAGAACATAAAATTCAAAACTATTAGAATTTAAAAGATATGAAATAAAAATCATACTAATTTCTCATATTAAGATTGTATCAAACATATAGAAGTTCATTTAATCTTTGATTCTCCAAACAGTTTCTTCATTTGATGTGAATTTTTTCGAAGACACTCCGATTTCTTTCACAACTCAAAGAAGTCGATGTTTGGTTAAGAATACAAATTGCTAATTTTTACAATTGAGGAGCACTAAATCCAAACATTCTAATAATTAGATAATTATTAATTAGATTATGATAATTGGAATTCAAAGATTAAAAGATTAAACATACAAAATAAATTTGTGTGCTCATCGGGTTGCATTTTTATCTCTAATTTGATTGCAAGGGGCTTTCCAGAACTTTCTAGCTGATCACTAAAGTCTAACCTCTTTCATTGCATCTTTTGGTTTGCTATATACATCCTTGTTTCCAATTAACTCGATCAACCCTTGCATCACTAGGTTTGTGACTGTATTTATCTTTATCATATTGAAACGTTGGATTCCAAAAAATATACAGTGGAGTGTATCCCTTGACGAAACTATCTTATTTACTCTTGATAATACATGTGTATGACTTATACAATCTTTTGTAATTTTCGAAAAAAGTTGATTTCTTTCCTTAACATGTATAATCCATCATAAACATATCCAAGTGATGGTTCAAAACTTGTTATCCAAAATAATTAAAGTTGATTCTTTTTCTTTCACTATTTTAGGTAGCTTGGAATCACAATAATATTTACTTGTTATCAAAGCATGTAAATCATGCTTATGCTCATGTACACTCTTTAATGTAATAAAAGTAGTTGCAAACTGAGTACCCACAACCTTCTTCCATCCTTCTCTTTTTCTTAACCAAGATAGTAAGAAGATATGATTATACACACATATCGATAGTTTTGAAGCTTTGTTAGCAAGATCTTTGATATGATGCATATAACAAATTTCATTTAAGATAAGATTCGAGCAATGAGCGGCACAAGAAGACCAATAAATATAAGCATACTTCTTATAAAACAAGCGCCCGCCTTTTTATAATTTGTCGTATTATCAGTCACTACTTGAATAATATTAGTAACTCCAACTCATTCAATTATTTCATAAAGCAGCATACACAATGCATATGCATCATTCTTAATATCAGAAGCATCAACAGACTTCAAAAATGACAAACTACGAGGGTAATATACTTAGAAGTTTATTAATGTTCTACTCTATACATCAGTCCTACCATCAGCGATAATTGTGTCCACAGTCTCTGTTGGAACACCCTATTACTGATTTGGGCAAGGATCACTATGTCTCTTAGGAAACCTATTTTGACCTCATTGTATAGATCTAAAGGTCAATTAGAATTGAGTCAAAGGGTTAGTAGTTAGGTTTGGAAGCTGCCCTCAAGACCAGGTTTTTCAGTTTTGGAGAAGTCATTTCGTCGAGCTCAGTACGACGAATCGTCGAACTCCATTAGACGATCGTTGAGCTCACTTAGACGAATCGTCGAACTCCATTCGACGATCTCTGAGCTCAACTTCAATGAGTCGTCGAACTCCATTCGACAATCTTCGAGCTCAGATCGACGTTCTTGACTCCAGTTTGATTCTCTATCTCTGAGCTCAGTTCGACGATAGTTGAGCTCAGATCGACGATCTCTGTTTCTGTCTAAGTCCAGGCTCTGAGCTCAGCTCAACGATAGTGGAGCTCAGTTTGACGTTTTTCTGAAGAGTTAGGCGTTTTTCAAGATTCAAATCCAGACAGTTGTGGAATTATTGTCAGCATTTAATTCAGAGATCTTGTAGCCGTTTTTAATTAATCTGGAGCAAGTTTCAAGGAATTTTCAAGGAATGTTTTATTGGACTTTCCTCCAGAAGACAAATGCAGTTAAGGAAGTCATTTATGACATCTAACGGCTATCTTGGACAGAGGATCATTTCTATTCAGACCTAAGGAATAAAAGATCAGCTTTTTCATTCCTGCTGTAGAACATAGAACAATTCTGTGCAACAATTAGATTATTACAACTTCTGCAACAACTCTTACAACAACAATTACACAAGATAAAGAGAAAGAGTTGCAGACATTCTCAGTCTCAAGAATTCATACAAGAACACACATCACAAAAGGAGATCAACTAACTGAAATTTTCAGATCTCTCTTGATTCAAGTGTTCAAAGGCCATCATCATTCAAGACTCCAGACACCTCACATTTCAGCTGTTGCTGAAATCATCTTTTGCTGGAGATCAAATCATTTGAAGGCCTATCACCCTACTGCAAAGCTTCACTTCCTGAACAACTCAAGATCTCAGGGGGAGCTTTGACAACATCCACTATCTTCTCTCTGACTGTTGACAGAGAAGATCATCTCATCACTTTCTCTCCATCTCTCTGTTGTAAAGGGTTTTTCAAACTCCCTTCAAAAGTTTGTGATTGGTTTCTGAGACCTTATCAAAACTTAGTGGTGGCAAGACACCTGATCAAAAAATCTGGTTTGGTTTTTGAGCACCTTATCAAAAGCTCATTGGTGCCCAGGACACCTGATCAACTCATCCTGCAGTGGATTCCTACCTAGGGTGGTAGAAGAGTGGATGTACCCAGGTTGATTGGGGAACCACTATAGCTCCTTGTGTCATCTAGTTACTTGTCTTTCTTTTGTTTCTGGCTGTGGTTTGTGATTGCTTTGTGTTTGCTTTGTGACTGATCTGTGATTGTTTTGTGTTTACATTTACTTTATGTTATTTGCTTCGCTGTTCACTTAGGAATACACCAACAGTTCTAAAAAGTTTTTAGCAAGCACCATACTCTATTCATCCCCCTCTAGAGTATATCAGATCTAACTTGCACTTTCAATTGGTATCAGAGCGAGGTTCGTTAAAAATACCACATCTTCCAGGTTGGTTACAATACCATACCTTAGTGGTTGTACAGGCTAACACCTGAACCCAAAGATCCCTCCAGTTAGATCTGCTTGTTTTGATTTTGTTATTAGAATTATTTCTTCACAAATCATGGTCCAAAATGAAGATTATGCTAGCACCAGACCTCCAGTGTGCAATCTATCTAAGTTTGCACTTTGGAAGGCAAGGATTAGACTATACATGAACTCTATTGATGAGGACATTTTCAATTCTGTTTTGACAGTGTGTCCAAGACCTTCAGAGAACACAAGTACAAGTGTTGTTCCACCTCCATCAGGAACAGATGCAGCGATGAAGAAATGGAAAGTTGCAGATGCAAAAGCTATGAACATTCTAGCCCAGACTATGTCTGATGAGATATTCCAAAAAGTAGCTGAATGCAACTCAGCAAAGGACATCTGGGACAAGCTATCTGAAATAGTATCAGGATCAGCTGATGAGAGAAAAGACAGAAGATCTCACCTCATAACCCAATATGAGAACTTCAAGAAAGGAGAAGCTGAGTCAGTAGCAGACATGTATAATAGACTCAGTCTTATAGTCAATGAACTGAAAACTTTGGATAAAGAGATCTCATTGACTGAGCTAAATGATAAAATCCTAATGTGCTTCCCAAGCACTTGGGACTCAAGGATCTGGCCAATCAAGGATGCCAGAAGTCTAAATGAGATCACAATAGAAGCTCTCTTGGGCAAGCTCAAGTCTTATGAGCTGCTCATTAAGAATAAAGAAGAAGAGCAGAAGGCTGCCTCACCAGCCACAAGAAAGGAGAAATCAATAGCTTTCAAAGCCACTGAAGATCAGCCTGAAGACAAAATCCCAGGCAATGATGAGCTGCTTAGTCTACTGGCCAAAAGATTTTACAAAATGGCCAGAAAGGACTTCACGAAAAGATCATACAAGGAGCATGACAAGCCAAGATATGATAAATCAAATAACAAAGAGATTATCTATTTTGTTGCAGGAAAACAGGCCACATTGTGCCTGACTTTCCAGAGAATAAAAATAAGGACAAAAAGGACAAGAAAGAAAGCAGAAAAGACAAGGACTTCAAGAAGAATAGCAATGGCAAACCCTCTTCCAGCAAGAACAAACACACAAGGAAGGGATTTGTTGCTGAAACTTGGAGTGAGACATAAGAAGAATCTGAAACTTCTTCCAGCTCAAGTGATGATGAAGATGATGCTGAAGAGAAGGAATTCTGCATGATGGCTATCAATGCCTCACTGAAAGTCCACCTAGTGTCAACTACCTTCACCTATGGGGGGGGGGATAGGTGTCTTGCAGCGTTTTTGCGGAATTAAAAATCGTACCTGCACAAGAAAACAAAATAGCACAGCACAGAAAGGACACAAGCAATTTATAGTGGTTCCCCGATTTGGGTACATCCACTTTCCCTCTTCGACCTATCTCCCAACAAGGGACGACTCGATCACTTCACCAACAGGATTGAAATCCAATCCTTGCACTAACGGAAGGAACCCTTCCACACGTGGGAGTCACCACTCCCACAACACGGGTTGCACCCAACCCTTACAACTAGAAACCAACGTTCCTTTACAACAAAAATTGAGAATAGAATGTACAAGAAATACAAACAACTTATGGAGACTAAGGTGTCCCTCTTCGTTCGATGACGTGTTCTTGAAGTCAATGAAGAGTCCACAACCCTAGATCTCACTTGGAGAGAATCTCCCCGAAACCGGCGGCGGCAAGAAGTGCGGCGGCTTGGTTCTCGGGATCGGCGGCGACAACGGAGTGCTGTGAAAGGGAAACTAGATCTGATATACTCTAGAGGGGGGTGAATAGAGTATATGGTGCTTTTAAAACACAAAGAAAACTTTTGCAAAGCTTTACAACAATTGTTGTAATGAGTGTGAGCAGGGAAGCAGAAATAAAACTAATCACAGAACTAAGCTATGCAAGAGCTAAGCACAAGAAAATCTAGGCCAGAAACAAAAAGAAAAACAAGCAGAACCAGATGACACAAGGAAATATAGTGGTTCCCCAAACTTGGGTACATCCACTCTTCTACCACCCTAGGTAGGAATCCACTGCAGGATGAGTTGATCAGGTGTCCTGGGCACCAATGAGCTTTTGATAAGATGCTCAAAAACCAAATCAGATTTTTTGATCAGGTGTCTTGCCACCAATGAGCTTTTGACAAGGTGCTCAAAAACCAGATTCAAACTTTTGAAGGGAGTTTGAAAAACCCTTTACAGAGTGGGGGTGAGAGAGTTATGGCAGTCTTCTCTTTCTCAATCAACTGAGAAGACTAAGTGGATTGATGTCAAAGCTCCCCCTGAATCCTTGAAATCTTCAGGAAGAAAGGCTTTGCTGAGGGTGATAGGCCTTCAAAGATAGATCTCCAGCAATAGATGATTTCAGCAAGCTGAAATGTTGAGTGTCTGGAGTCTTGAAATGGTGTTGGCCTTGAACACTTTGAGAGCTGAAGAGATCTGAAGATTTATGAAAGCTTGATCTCTCTGATGAGTGTTCTTCTGAATTCTTTTTGACAGAAGATTTTGCAAAAGTCTCTGTATACTGAGTTGTGTGTCCTCTTCTTGTCAAATCTCTGTCTTGATTCAAAAACCTTCTATCTTTTATTCTCTGTGCCAGAATAGAATATCACTCTGTCAAAGATAGCCGTTGGTCTGCATTGATTACAGCCTTAATTGCATAATTTCTTCTGAAGGAAAGTCCACAGAATTATTCCTTGAAAAATCCCTTGAAACTTGGTCCAGAAGTAAATGAAAACGGCTAGCAGATCTTCTGAATTAAATGCAGAATAACTTCTAACTGATTTGAATTTGAATTCTGGAAGATAACTGAAAACGTCGAACTGAGCTCTGCTATCATCGAGCTGAGCTCAGCGAACTGGAAAATTCAAGCAACAAAATAATCGTCGATCTGAGCTCAAAGATCGTCGAACTGAGCTCAGAGATAAGGATCCAATGCAGAGTCAAAATCGTCGACCTGAGCTCACCGATCGTCGAATGGAGTTCGACGATATTGTGAAGTTGAGCTCAGCGATCGTCGAGTGGAGCTCGACGATATTATGAGGTTGAGCTCAGCGATCGTCGAATGGAGCTCGATGATCTGTAGAAGTTGAGCTAGACGATCGTCGACCGGAGTTCGACGAAACGTCGTGCTGAGCTCGACGATTAGACTTGGTCTACAGAAAAACTTGGTCTTCAGGGCAGCTTCCAATCCTAGACTTCTAACCCTTAGACTCAATTCTAATTGACCTATTAAGCTATACAGAAGGTCAAACACAGATTCCTAGAGACATAGTGATCCTGACACAAATTAGTAATAGGGTGTTCCAACAATCTCCCCCTATTTGGGTTAGGAAAACTATTTACAGACTTTGGAAAAATTAAATAACATCATACAATCAGAAAAGCATAAAAACAACAACAGATAGACACATTGCAGAAACATCACAGAGATATATATATAACATCCAGATAGCAGTCAGAAAAACCAAGGATTGTCACCTTACAGAGTTACTTCTTCTCTTTGCCTTTAACCATCTTGATTTCTCTGTTAGGGTTTAGGGCTTCCTTGTTGGACCTAGTGTCATCAGCTGCACCCAAGTATGTTTGCTTTGAAGTCCTGGGAACCACAGCAGCAAGATGCAACTCCATGTATCTGTCTGCATCAAAGAACTTGCTGGAGGCATATCTTTCCAACTCCTTTTGTCTTTGTTCTGACATGGTAGAAATATTTGAAGTGTCTAAGCCTTGCTCTCTGGCTTTCTTTATCTGGTCTAATGCAGCCATTTCTTTCATTCTAGCAGTCCAAGAGGCTGGGTTCTTTTCAGGGTCCTCAAATGGCACAGGTGGCTCATACCTGTTGGAAGAATTGTCCTAAGGAGGCCTAGCAGACACTGTCTCTTTTAGCTTGAAGGGGAATGGACCAGAAGTAGTATCAGATGAAGCATGTCCTCCCCTGGAGTAAGGGTGCTGCCTGGAATGCCCTTTAGAATAAACTTGAATATCTCTTTGACTTCCCCTGTATCCTCCTCTCCTGGAATAAGAACCCCTAGATTGGCTTTCCCTTTGATATGATCTGGCATGGGTTGGTAGGGAGCCTGGCTTCTAGATGGGGCCTGACTTGCAGAGCTGCCACCTGCACCTGCATCAGGTGGAGGTGGTGGAGGAGGATGAGGGTGCTTGAACTGGGAGGAGCCCTTCTCATACTTTCTCTTCTTTTTCATTGCTTTTAGCTGATTTTTAGAGTACTGCATCCAATGTTCAGTAATTTGACAGTTATGCAGAATATAATATGGAATATCATTATCATCGTTTACTTTGGCAGGTGGAACCCTTTTCATAGCCTTGCTTCTAGCCTTCCTCTTCCTGGCAATAGTGGCAGCAGAGTCATCAGAATCTGTCTTAAACTCATCAGAGTCAGAACTCTGGGCATCATATATAGCATCTATCTTCTTCATAAGATCTTTCTTCAGTTGCATTGCAGCAGATGAGGCAGAAGCAGAAGGGGCAGCAGCAGGAACAGCAGCAGATACAGCAATAGATACAGCAGCAGATACAGGAGCAACAGCAGAAACAACACTAGTAACTTCAGGAGTGATGGCAGCAGCAACTTCAGAAACATCAACAGAATCTGCAGCAGGCTCAACATCAAAGGCCTCTGTCATCAGAAATTCCTTGGAAATGGGCTCATCAGAAACAAAAGAGATTTCAGCAGCAGTAGGAACATTTTCTTCAGCAGCAGCAAAGACAGTTTCAGAAGCAGATTCAGTCTTTTCTTCAACAGCAGCAGCAGCAGTCACTGAGTGTATAAAAGAAGAAATAATACTGGGGTCACAGCCAGAGAAAGGCACCAGTGCCTTAGATAGGTCTTCTGAGGGCTGGACAGCAATAACTTCTGGTAAACAACTGAAAAAGGCAGGATCAAAGGCTAAGAGCAAAGACCTTAGGTCTATTGCCAGAACTGGAGTAGGCACAGCAACTGGAGCAGAAGAGGCAGCAGACACAGAAGTTCCAGCAGTAGCAGCAGTATCATCAACAGCAGGAGCAGAAGCAGCAGCAACAGCAGCATGAAGGCTGGCTTCATATGGCATCTCCCCCTGCCTAGATGCAGATACATCTGTATCAAGGCACACTGCTGGAGGTGCTGCCTGAGGAATGAGGGAGGAAAGCCTGGCAGACAGAGCTGCCACTGACTGTTGTAGAGGAGCTAAGGAGGCCTCCATGAGAAGAGAGAGCCTGGGGGCAAGTAGCTCATACAACTTGTCAGCTAAGGCTGGCAGATCTACATGCTCACTAGCAGGAGCAGAGGTAGAGGGTATGGGGATGGCTGAGGATGCTGGAAGTGGAGGGCTGGATGGTGGAGGGATGGAGGGCTGAGGAGTGGGGATGGTGGAGATGGAGGGTAAGGGGATGGATATGGATGGAGTAAATGTTGGTTGGTCAATGATGTGGTGGAGGAGATCTTGGAATGAGGTTGAGGAGGAGGGTAATTCTGGAGGAGAAGAGGGGGAATCATCCATGTAGGATTCATCCAGAAGGGTGAATGATGGTATGGATGGAGATGATGTGACATCTGGTGGTGGATATGAGAACAATGGGTGGAATTGGTCTACTGGTGGTGAGGAAATGGTTGCTGGAGATGGAATTAAGGTTGGGGAAGGGCTAGAGATGGTAATGGTGGATGGAACTGGAGTGGTGGATGGAGCTGGAGGTAGGGTTGGATTGGGAGGAGGAGAGGAAGCAGCAACAACAACAGCCAGGTCCTCTGCAGGAGCAGAGACCTGTGGGGGAGTGACTCTTTGAGTCCTGGTGCCTGAAGGAGCAGTTGAAGAGGGCCTGCTGGGTTTGCTAATTTGCCTGTCCCACTTGCCAAATAGGGCACAGGTAAGTCTCTTGGAGGCATTGATGTGCACTCCAGAGGAGACCAGCAGAGCAGGGCACCTTGCCTGAAGGAAAACTCCAAGAATTCTTCCAAAATTGACAAAGCTTTTGTTGATTTTCTTCTTTATCAGGTCAAAGAAGACCTCTCCCCAGTTCAAACTTTTCTTATCTACCAGAGCTCCCATGAGGCAGAGCTGATGTCTGGAGATGGTATCATGTGCAGAATGCTTTGCCAACAGCACCTTGCCTACAACATCTGCTAGGAACCTGTACTCAACAGACAAGTTCCTTTTAAACAACTTGCTAGGGTTTCCCTCTGGATTACCCATCCTGGCAAGTATATCAGAAAATTCCTCCCCAGATAATTCAGCAGTGTCTTCTCCATTTCTCAAACCAAAAACCTCTGTTAAGACTGTTGGGGTCAGAGGTACCTGGGTTCCAGCAATAGATCCAACTATTGTGTTGTTGTCAAGGTTGTGAGCAGTATAGACCCATTCTTTTATTTCATCTGAAGCAAGCTTGATTCTAGTGGTCATGAGGGCAGACAAGTTCTGATCCTTGAATAAACTCAAAATATCCTGGAAGATTTGATCAGTAGTGTTGAATGAGTCCAGATCAATGTCGAATCCTGCATCAAACTTCATGGTGGCTAGAACAGCAACTGATACGGCCATTGTACCTGCAAAAATTTAACAAACAAACCGAACAAGCGTAGAACTGTTTGGAGGGAAGAAAATTCTTGCAGAGAAATTGAAAGCGCAAGAGAGAACGACGGCGAAAAATGAGTTTTATATTAGGGTTCGACGCAGAATTGGAAAGATCGTTGAACTCAGTTCGACGATCGAGGCTTCTAAAGGAATCTGAAGAGACTCCAACATCGTCGATCTCCGTTCGACGATCTGGAAAGGCGTCGAGCTCCGTTCGACGATCGTTCAGGGAACAAAATCGTCGAGCGCCGTTCGACGATCGTTGACCGAAGGAGATAGTTCATACTATCTGAGGGGCGCTGAACTCAGTTCGACGATTCTGGAAATCGTCGATCTCCGTTCGACGATCTGTGTGGAAATCGTCGAGCGCAGTTCAGAGATCAGAAAATTCTAGACACTAAGAAAAATCAGAATTTTGCCTAGTCTTGGTCAATTTTTAGCTTTCAAAATCTTGGATATTATTTAAGACTTCCTCCATCTAACATTCCTAACTGATTTAGGAAGAAAGTGTGTTTCTTTTCATCCAAAGGCTTGGTGAAAATATCTCCCCTTTGTAAATCAGTTGGGATATATTGTAATTCAATTTTATTCTTTTCAACATTGTCCCGTAAGAAGTGATGCCTAATCTCTATGTGTTTTGTCCTACTATGGAGGACTGGATTTTGAGCTATGGAAATAGCACTTGTATTGTCACAAAAGATTTTTGACTTCTCTAAGTTGTAACCATAATCTAGGAGTTGATTTTGAATCCACAGTATTTGTGAACAACAACTACCTGCAGCCATATATTCAGCTTCAGCAGTTGAAGTTGACACAGATGTTTGTTTCTTACAAAACCAAGAGACAAGTCTATCACCAAGGAACTGACAAGTTCCACTGGTGCTTTTCCTGTCAATTCTGCATCCAGCATAATCAGCATCAGAGAATCCAGTTAACTCAAATGCTGAATCTTTTGGATACCAGAGACCTAGATTTGGACAACTTTTAACATACCTGAGAATCCTCTTTACTAATGTTAGGTGTGACTCTCTAGGGCTTACTTGGAACCTAGCACATATACATGTAACAAACATTATATCTGGTCTACTAGCTGTAAGATACAGTAAAGAGCCAATCATTGCTCTATATGTAGTCTGATCAACAGGTTTCCCATGTTCATCAGCATCCAATACAGCATTGGTAGGCATGGGTGTTTTCATACAAGATGCCTCAGACATACCAAATTTCTTAACCAACTCATTGGCATATTTGGTTTGAGAAATAAAGATGCCTTCAGCATGTTGTTTGACTTGCAATCCTAGGAAGAAGGATAGCTCACCCATACTACTCATCTCAAATTTAGAATGCATTAGGTTAGAAAACCTTCTGCACAATTGTGAGTCAGTAGAACCAAAAATGATATCGTCTACATAAATTTGTACTAGTAGGGTATGGGACTTATGGGTTCTAATAAAAAGAGTTTGGTCTACTCTACCCCTGATAAAACCATTTTCCAAGAGAAAGCATGCTAGGGTCTCATACCATGCTCTAGGAGCTTGCTTGAGACCATATAATGCTTTATTTAATCTAAAAACATAATCAGGATAAGTTGGAGAGATAAAACCTGGAGGTTGTCTGACATAGACTTCCTCTTTGATGTCTCCATTTAAGAAAGCACTCTTGACATCCATCTGATAAACCTTGAAGCCTTTGTGAGCTGCATAAGCTAGAAATATTCTGATGGCTTCCAATCTTGCAACAGGTGCAAAGGTCTGGTCGTAGTCAATTCCTTCTTCTTGAGAATATCCCTGGGCAACTAGCCTTGCCTTGTTCCTTATTATTACTCCTTGATCATCCAGTTTATTTCTGAATACTCATTTTGTTCCAACAATGGAATGATCCTTTGGCTTTGGCACTAGTTCCCATACTTTGTTCCTCTCAAATTGATGCAACTCCTCTTGCATGGCAATGATCCAGTGTGGATCTTGCTCTGCATCTTGAATGGACTGAGGTTCAATTTGAGAAAGGAAGCAGGTGTGCAACAGGTTTTGGTTGACCTGATTTCTGGTTTGCACACCAGCTGAGAGTTCTCCAATTATCTGGGAAATTGGATGGTCTCTTGATGTTACTAAATCAACAGGGGGTGTTGATTGTTCACCAACCTGTGTTGTTGTTTCCTCTTGTGGTACAACAACTGGCTCTTCAGGTGGTGCTTCAATGTGTTGAGCATTCCCTTCATCTTCACTGCTTTCATCCTCTTGAGCAACCTGTAACTTGTTCATATCTTCAACTAGGGAGTGTTCCTGCAAAGGTTCTATGGTAGAAGAAATCTTCTCCTTGAAAGACATGTTAGTTTCATCAAAAGAAACATGAACAGATTCCTCAATTTTCAATGATGATTTATTATAGACCCTATAGGCCTTGCTGATCATGGAGTATCCCAGAAACACTCCTTCATCAGCTTTGGCTTGAAATTTTGCTAAATATTTCTTATCATTATTGTGAATATAGCAAATGCAACCAAAAATTCTGAAATAGTCAACTTTAGGTTTCTTCCCTTTGAGTAATTCATAGGGAGTCTTTCCCTTTAGTTTATGTATCAGACTTCTGTTCAGCACATAGTTGGAGGTGTTCACTGCCTCTGCCCAAAAGGATAGAGATAGATGAGCATCTGACAACAATGTAGTGGCAGATTCAATAAGGGTTCTATTTTTCCTTTCAGCTACCCCATTTTGTTGAGGAGTTCTAGGAGCTGAGAAAGTATGCCTGATCCCTTCACTCTGACAGAACTCTTGCATAAGAAGAGAATCAAACTCTGTCCCATGATCACTTCTGATCAGGGCAATGTGAGTATTGAACTCAATCTGTATACATTTGAGAAACTCTGTCAGACACTTAAAGTTATCAGACTTCTTCCTTAGAAAGAACACCCAAGTGAATCTAGAAAAGTTATCTACAATTACTAAAGTGTAGGATTTCCCTCCTAGGCTTTGTACTGTGATGGGTCCAAATAGATCCATGTGTAACAGATACAATATCCTAGGTGAATCACTCTTATTAAGTGACTTAAAACTGTTTTTAGTTTGCTTGCCTAATTGACAAGCCTTGCATAGTCCTTCCTTCTTGTAAGGGCCAGAAGGTAGTCCTCTAACAAGGTTGTCCTTGGAGAGCCTAGCAATAGTTCTAAGGTTTAGGTGTCCTAGTCTCTTATGCCATAAAACATTTGGTCTACATACTGAATTGAATAAACAGATATCTATAGTAGTTGAAAGAAAATCTACTAGGTAGATGTTACCTTTCCTTTTACCTGTCAACACAGTTGTGTTGTCCTCTGACTTGATTTTGCATAAGGTTTTGCTGAAGGTCACCTGGTAGCCTTCATCACATAGCTGACTGATGCTGATTAGGTTGTGCTTCAGTCCTTCCACATAGGCTACCTTCTTGAAGGTTACTGAACCAATCTGGACTGCACCATATCATTTAGTTTGTCCAAAGTTGGAATCACCAAAGATAACCTTGGGTCCAAGCTTGCCTCTAAAGGAAGTGAGGTTGTCCTTGTTCCCTGTCATGTGCTTAGAGCACCCACTATCCAAATACCATTGCTGGTTAGATGTTGGATAGGTCTTCACCTGCATATAAAACAATTCACTTGTTTTTGACCCATTTTACCTTGGGCCTAGGTTGATAACCTTTAAATTCAGAAATGAAGGACATCCCTGGCTGACTCTTATATCCTTCAGGATGATATCTCCTTGGAGGTATAATCCATTCAGTATAAGGGTTGAAGGTTTGGGATGAAGAACCCTTAGGATTCAATTTTGACTTGCCTTTGAAAAAGTTTCCAGAGTTCTGACCTCTGTTCGACGATCTTGGAGCTGCGTTCGACGATCGTGGGTCAGATCGTCGAGCTCCGTTCGACGGTCGACTATGGGTGAGGTCAGGTATTTGGGATCGTCGACCAGCGTTCGACGATCTTGGCTGAGATCGTCGATCTGCGTTCGATGATTTGTCCTGAGATCGTCGAGCTGCGTTCGGCGATCGTCGATCTTCATTCGGCGATCGTCGATCTCCGTTCGACGATTTGTGCTGGGACTTAGTTTTCTGAGGCAGATCAGAATTTTTCCTGGCAACCTCTACAACTCCCTTTCCCTTGTCAGAAATGAACTTGATGAGAGTTGTTAGAATAATAGGTTGGCTGGATGAGGCACCCAAGCCCAGTGTACTGTTGAATCTTGAGTTCACTGTGCTTGTGATGTCCATCAGCTTGATGCTTCTCCCATTGAGAGATTCTTCAAGCTTCTTGGCCTCAGAGAGCTCACTTTTCAGTGAAGCTATCTGTCCCCTATAGTTCTCCAACTCCTGAGAGAGTTTGAGGTTTTCTGACTTTAAAACATTTTGTTCAGATAATTGATTTCTGAGAGAGATGATCTCTTTCTCAGACTTTAGCAGGTCTAAACATAGTGCTTTAAATTCAGATTTAAAATCTTCTGAAGTAAAATCAAAAGAGCTGATTACCTGATCTTCTTCAGGTTGAGTCTCTGAGTCTGACTCTGACTCCTCTTCCTCTGAGTTGTGTTGTGAGGCATTGATTGCCATCATGCAGAACTTCTTTTCCTCTGCATCATCCTCATCATCACTGGAGCTGGAAGAGGCTTCTGACTCCTCTTCAGTCTCACTCCAGGATTCAGCAACAAATCCTTTCCTTGTATGCTTATTTTTGCTGGAAGAAGGTTTGCTATTGCCACTCCTTTTGGAGTCTTTCTCCTTTCTTCTCTCTTTTCTTTCCCTTCTGTCCTTGTTCTTGTTCTCTGGACAGTCAGGAACTATATGCCCTGGTTTCCTGCAACCAAAGCAAATAATGTCTTTGTTATTGCCAATGGACTTGTCATACCTTGGCTTATCCTGCTCCTTGTATGATCTTCTTCTGAAGTCCTTTCTGGCCATCTTATAGAATCTTTTGGCCAACAAGCTGAGAAGTTCATCATTGCCTGTTCCTTTTTCTTCAGGCAGATCCTCAGTTGCCTTGAATGCTATGGTCTTCTCCTTTCTTGTGGCTGGTGAAGCAGCCTTCTGTTCTTCCTCTCTGTTCTTGATGAGTAGCTCATAAGATTTGAGCTTACCCAACAAGGCTTCAGTGGTGATCTCATTCAGACTTCTGGCATCTTTAATTGGCCAGATTCTTGAATCCCAAGTGCTGGGAAAGCACATTAGGATCTTGTCATTAAGTTCTGTCAGTGAGATCTCTTTGTCTAATGTCCTCAGTTCACTGACAATTAGACTCAGTCTGTTGTACATGTCTCCCACTGACTCAGTTTCTCCCTTCTTGAAGTTCTCATATTGGGAGATGAGATGGGATCTTCTGTCCTTTCTCTCATCAGCTGAGCCTGAAACTATTTCTGAGAGCTTGTCCCAAATCTCCTTGGCTGAATTACATTCAGCTACCTTTTGAAAAATGTCATCTGACATTGTCTGGGCTAGAATGTTCATAGCCTTGGCATCAGCTACTTTCCACTTTTTGATGTCAGCATCTGTTCCTGATGGAGGTGGAACAGCATTTGTACTTGTACTTTCTGGGGGTCTTGGACACACTGTCAAAACAGAATTAAAAATATCTTCGTCAATAGAATTCATGTAGAGTCTAATCCTTGCTTTCCAAAGTGCAAACTTTGACAGATTGCACACTGGAGGTCTGGTGCTAGCATAATCTTTGTTTTGGGCCATGATTTGTGCAAACAGAAGCTAATAATAAAATACAAAAGAAAGCAGATCTAGTTTGGGATCTTTGGGTTCAGGTGTTAGCCTGTACAACCAAACAGATATGGTATGTTTAACCAACCTCCCTCTGATACCAATTGAAAGGGAAACTAGATCTGATATACTCTAGAGGGGGGTGAATAGAGTATATGGTGCTTTTAAAACACAAAGAAAACTTTTGCAAAGCTTTACAACAATTGTTGTAATGAGTGTGAGCAGGGAAGCAGAAATAAAACTAATCACAGAACTAAGCTATGCAAGAGCTAAGCACAAGAAAATCTAGGCCAGAAACAAAAAGAAAAACAAGCAGAACCAGATGACACAAGGAAATATAGTGGTTCCCCAAACTTGGGTACATCCACTCTTCTACCACCCTAGGTAGGAATCCACTGCAGGATGAGTTGATCAGGTGTCCTGGGCACCAATGAGCTTTTGATAAGGTGCTCAAAAACCAAATCAGATTTTTTGATCAGGTGTCTTGCCACCAATGAGCTTTTGACAAGGTGCTCAAAAACCAGATTCAAACTTTTGAAGGGAGTTTGAAAAACCCTTTACAGAGTGGGGGTGAGAGAGTTATGGCAGTCTTCTCTTTCTCAATCAACTGAGAAGACTAAGTGGATTGATGTCAAAGCTCCCCCTGAATCCTTGAAATCTTCAGGAAGAAAGGCTTTGCTGAGGGTGATAGGCCTTCAAAGATAGATCTCCAGCAATAGATGATTTCAGCAAGCTGAAATGTTGAGTGTCTGGAGTCTTGAAATGGTGTTGGCCTTGAACACTTTGAGAGCTGAAGAGATCTGAAGATTTATGAAAGCTTGATCTCTCTGATGAGTGTTCTTCTGAATTCTTTTTGACAGAAGATTTTGCAAAAGTCTCTGTATACTGAGTTGTGTGTCCTCTTCTTGTCAAATCTCTGTCTTGATTCAAAAACCTTCTATCTTTTATTCTCTGTGCCAGAATAGAATATCACTCTGTCAAAGATAGCCGTTGGTCTGCATTGATTACAGCCTTAATTGCATAATTTCTTCTGAAAGAAAGTCAACAGAATTATTCCTTGAAAAATCCCTTGAAACTTGGTCCAGAAGTAAATGAAAACGGCTAGCAGATCTTCTGAATTAAATGCAGAATAACTTCTAACTGATTTGAATTTGAATTCTGGAAGATAACTGAAAACGTCGAACTGAGCTCTGCTATCGTCGAGCTGAGCTCAGCGAACTGGAAAATTCAAGCAACAAAATAATCGTCGATCTGAGCTCAAAGATCGTCGAACTGAGCTCAGAGATAAGGATCCAATGCAGAGTCAAAATCGTCGACCTGAGCTCACCGATCGTCGAATGGAGTTCGACGATATTGTGAAGTTGAGCTCAGCGATTGTCGAGTGGAGCTCGACGATATTATGAGGTTGAGCTCAGCGATCGTCGAATGGAGCTCGACGATCTGTAGAAGTTGAGCTAGACGATCGTCGACCGGAGTTCGACGAAACGTCGTGCTGAGCTCGACGATTAGACTTGGTCTACAGAAAAACTTGGTCTTCAGGGCAGCTTCCAATCCTAGACTTCTAACCCTTAGACTCAATTCTAATTGACCTATTAAGCTATACAGAAGGTCAAACACAGATTCCTAGAGACATAGTGATCCTGACCCAAATTAGTAATAGGGTGTTCCAACATGCTGCTGCTGTACTTTGGAGATTCAATCTTCGTAGCAAAGCTAGCAAGGTCTTCCAAAGGTCACACTAGGATCGATCGTCTCGATCGATTCGGAAGGGGAAAGTTTTTCGATCAACGAATCAAGAGACAAAGGATCTCTGGTTAGACGCGTGAGATGCTGTGCTTGGCTAAGCTTCTGTCGCCGAGAGATCTGGAAGAAACCGGCGATCAACTGACACAAGCAGCGACGGCGGCAGAGCAGGATTTCCGCGATCTAGGTCACGTCGGCGGCTCGGCTTCGTCTTTTTCAAATCTTGGTCTACTGTTCAAAAATACGCGAGTATTTATACAGTAGTATACCTCTTTATGACCGTTGTGGGTCCCACCAGAAGAAACCCTAAAACCGGTTCAAAACAGAGCCTTAACATTTGATCCGGTCCAGCGTGCTCAGAAATTCGCCTAAGGCAAAATCGGCAAGAATTGAAGGTGATTCTCGTCGATTCGGCGAGAATCAAAGGTGATTCTCGTCGATTCGGCGAGAATTAAAGGTGATTCTCGTCGATTTTGACTTGTTTGCACGCTCTGATTTAGCCGGATAGAGACGACGAGAATCAGCCAGTGATTCTCGACGATTCGGCGAGAATCACTAGTGATTCTCGCCGAATCGGCGAGAATCACTTGGTGATTCTCGTCGATTATTACTTAGACGAATTTTCGTCTTTCCACCCATGAGCTGCTCTTTGACCCATCCTTGCTCCTTGTCTGCTCTTGCATTATCACATCCCTGTACTTGAAAATAAGTACACTCCAATAGAGAGAGTACACGTAGGCCAACACACTGATCTGCTCAACGAGGGATTACGTCGCGCAGACCCATGTATATTGACCTACTGCACCCTGACATTGGTGTGTACTTAACGTGGAATAACTGCAAGCACAACTTAAAAGATTTCATCAAATACATTGTCTATTTACCTTAGCTTGTTCAGGGCTTCTTCAAATCAGGTATACTGTGGATACAATACCCAACAATCTCCCTCTATTTGAAGAAGCCTAAACCCTACAAGCTAAGGTGAATAGAGCGTATGAGAATGAAAATCATAAACTTAAAATTGAGTTGAGAGAGATATTCATTACCAATACCAATTTCTTGAGAGCAAGCTTGGAGCCACCTTAGCCTTAGCCGAGAGGGTAATCTCCCCCTTTTCGGCTTCTGCAAATCTGGGTCTGTTGCATTTGACCCCTTGCTCCCCCTCAGGTCTTGCACCTGTGCTCACACTTGAGTTCCTGGCAGAGGCTCCCCCTAGATGCACGAGCCTAGAGCTTCTGTAGTCTTCATTCCTCATAGTTTAGCATCCCCAATTCAGTTTTGAAAAGACTGAACTTGGCTTCGTCTAAGGGCTTTGTGAAAATATCTGCAATCTGTTTATCCGTGGGGACATAACAGAGAGAGATGTCCTTGTTCTTCACGTGCTCCCGAATGAAGTGGTAGCGCACTTCAATATGCTTCGTTCTGCTGTGCGATACCGGATTGTTTGCAATTGCAATTGCACTGGAGGAGTCGCAGTACATTGGTACTTCCTTGAACTGAAGGTCGTAGTCGGCTAACTGGTTTCTGATCCATAGGAGTTGTGCGCAACAGCTGCCTGCCGAGATGTACTCAGACTCTGCTGTGGAGGTTGCTACACAATTCTGCTTCTTGCTGTTCCATGAGATAAGCCTTCTTCCGAGGAATTGACACGTCCCGGAAGTGCTTTTCCTGTCATCCCTACTACCTGCAAAATCAGCATCTGAAAAACCTATTAGCTCGACATCATTGTTTCTCGGGTACCACAAGCCAAGATTGGGAGTACCTTTAAGGTATCTTAGAATTCGCTTTGCAGCGACATAGTGAGATTCCTTAGTGTTCACCTGATATCTGGCACAGACACATGTGGAGAACATGATATCCGGTCTACTGGCAGTAAGGTAGAGCAGGGATCCAATGATGCTTCTGTATTTGGTTTCATCGAAAGGTTTACCTTTCTCATCCTTATCCAGAGACATAGTGGATCCCATTGGAGTCCTCATAGAGGTTGCATTCTCCATACCGAATTTCTTGAGGAGTTCATTTGTGAACTTCGTCTGAGAGATGAAGATTCCATCCTCATACTGTTTCACTTGAAGTCCCAAGAAATACTTTAGCTCTCCCATACTGCTCATTTCAAACTTTCCTTGCATAAGTTTAGAAAACTTTTTGCAAAGATTGTTGTCCGTTGAGCTGAATATAATGTCATCGACATAGATTTGCACCAGCAAAATCTTGCCTTTGACTTCCCTGAGAAACAATGTCTTATCTATTTTACCTCTAGAGAACTTGTTCTCAAGAAGAAAACTAGATAAAGTCTCATACCAAGCTCGTGGAGCTTGTTTTAAACCATATAGAGCTTTATTAAGAAAATATACATGATTGGGATAATTAGGATTGACAAAACCTGGGTGTTGAGCGACGTATACTTCCTCTTTCAGGTCTCCGTTCAAGAATGCTGATTTCACATCCATTTGATAGACTGTGAATCCTTTGTGCGAAGCATACGCTAGGAACAATCTGATTGCCTCGAGCCTTGCCACTGGTGCAAAGGTCTGGTCGAAGTCAATCCCCTCCTCCTAACTGTAACCTTGAGCCACCAGCCTGGCCTTGTTCTTTATGATGACACCATGTTCATCCAGTTTGTTTCTGAAGATCCACTTGGTGCCAATCACATTCTGCTTGTGTGGTCTGGGAACCAGCGTCCAAACGTTGCATCGTTCGAATTGATGCAGTTCATCTTGCATGGCCAAAATCCATGCCGCATCTTTGTTCGCCTCGTCGAACTTCTTTGGCTCAACCTGTGACAGGAAGCTAAGATGCAAAATCTCGTTAATAGTACCTCTTCGAGTTCTGACACCGTCACGAGGATCTCCGATGATCTGATCTCTAGGATGATCCCTCACGTGCCGGAGCTCTAGAAATCTGGCGTCTGGAGCATCGACTACTTCTTGGGCTTCTCCTTCTTTCAAGAGATTTGCTCAATTTTGATCTTCAACATTCCCAATTGACATTGAGGTGGAAACTTTGACGTACTTAGGAGTTTCATCTTTAGCGGTCTCATCGAGACTCAGCTGTTCAAGTCGTGCACCTGCATCTTCAAGAATACCGCTGGAAGAATTGCTGTTAAGCAAGCTTCCTTCATCAAATACAACATTAATTGATTCTTCTACCACTAGGGTTTTCTTATTGAAGACCCTATATGCCCGACTGTGGGTACTATAACCCATGAATATGCCTTCGAAGCATTTTTCACCAAATTTAGTACGCGGGTACTTCCCGTTATTGAGTACGTAGCATTTGCAACCAAAGATCCTTAAGTAGGACATGGTTGGTTTCCTGCCTCTCAGTAGCTCATAAGGCGTCTTACGATGATTCTTGTTGATCAATGCTCGGTTTTGTACATGACAAGCCGTATTGACCGCCTCTGCCCAGAAGTATTCTGGGAGAGAAGCGTCTTTCAACATTGTCGTGCAAGCTTCAATGAGAGTTCTATTTCTCCTCTCCGCAACTCCATTTTGCTGAGGAGTGCGCGGGGAGGAAAACTCATGAAAGATACCTTGTTCTTCACAAAACTCTGTCATAGCACCAGATTCGAATTCTGTTCCATGGTCACTTCTGATTTTGACCACTGAGCAGTTAAATTCGTTCTGAACCTGCTTGACAAAACTAGTGAAGATGTCAAACGTATCTAACTTTCGTTTTAAGAAGAACACCCATGTAAACCGAGAGTGATCATCAACTATCACTAGCGTATAGGACTTGCCTCCCAAGCTATGAACTTGCATTGGACCAAACAAGTCCATATGCAGAAGATAAAGACATCGGGAAGAGTCTTTGTTTGCAATGCTCTTAAAGGTAGCCCGAGTCTGTTTGCCCATCTGGCATGCAGGACAGGGGCTATCTTTGATGCACTTGATAACAGGAGCATCCCTTACTAAGTTTTTAGAAAACAGCATATTAATTGTTTTGAAATTAATATGTGCCAATCTCTTGTGCCATTGTTCACAAAGAGATGCACTGCCTGTTGCCACTAGGCATACGGGGGTAGATGAATCTAAACTAAGAAAATTTAAGCAGAGGATATTTCTGCTCCTAATGCCTGTTAATATCGTCTCAGAAGAGGCACATGAGATTATCAGGCATTTATCCTTGCAGAACTTAACGTCATAACCTTTATCACATAACTGACTTACACTGATCATGTTATGGTTTAACCCTTCAACATATGCCACGTCGGTGATAGAGATTATACCATTGGAAATCATACAGTAACCTCTGGTGACTCCTCGATCTGACCCCCCAAAGATGACTTTGGGTCCATTCTCGACTGGAGTGTAATCACGCAGCAGGCTTCTTGTCCCAGTCATATGCCGGGAGCATCCACTGTCCAAGTACCATATTGGAGTTTTGGTGGCCTTTGGACATTCCTGCAAAACAAAATTAATTTCCTTTAGGAACCCAATTGAACTTGGGTCCTAGATTCTTGGTTAGCATACTCCCCCTCGGGTGGTTAACCCTACGAGTGGTCGGCCTCGTATTGCTAACATAAGGAGTCTCGTTATACCTCGGATTAAACCAACAATCCACGGCAAAGTGACTGACTTTGCCACAACACCAACAGTCAAATCTGTTGTACCTCTTCCTAGGCTCCTGCTTTACCCTAGGAATGGTGGGTACAGCCGGGGCCTTGGATCTGGAGGTGGAGGCATCATAGTGATTGCAGTCACATGACTTCTTCACCTTCTGTTCCTTCAGTATAACAGGCTTAGCTTTTGGTGCCTGCTTTCTATTATGGCCGCTAGAGAATTGACCATAATTTCCCATGTGGATTTCCTCATAAGGTGCCTTGAAGACACTCTCACCGAAGTTGAGGGGAAAAGTCCAACCATCATATCGGCTCTTTGGCTTTGCAACCGAGGGCCAGAAATGATGACCAAAGGTTGACTCAAAGTCATGCTGGTTGCAGGGAAAGCTAGGCTTTCTGAACGCAACAGGACTGAGTGGCGCCTTTCCCTTTTCAGCAGCAGAGGCCTTCTTGGCGGCCTTATTCTTTCTCTGGTTCCTGTTTCTCCTGGATGAGGAACCAGATACCCCTACATGCCCCAAGCCAGCTTCTTTGGCCTGAGCAGAGAAGGTATCAACTAATGAAAGAACTGTTTTTGGCATAGAGAAGCTCTTGACGATCTTCCTTTCTGCCGCAAGTTGTTCTTCCAACTTGTCGACTTTCTCCTGCTTAAGATCAAGGAGCTTAAGAGACTCTGAATGCTTTGAAGTCAGGTCTAGGTGCTCCTGTCGGAGAGAGGTCAAACTGGTGATCTCTTCCCTTAGGGAGACACTCTCACCCTTAAGGAATTTCACTTCCTTTTTCTCAGCCTTCAATCTCTTACGGCACTCCTCGAAAGTGTTGAGCAGAAGCTCATACTTCTCGAGGAGCTCCGCTTCACGGGCCGAAAGGCTATCCTCAGGGTCATCATCCTGAGACTCAGGATCAGATTCAGAGTCGGAGAGAGGGGTGTGAGATTTTACCTTCCTAGTAAATGGGGGGCATTCTCCTTCTGAATCGGAGCGACCCACCAGCCCGAAGTAGGCTTCCTCATCATCACTGGAGTCTGAGGAATCAGACTCACTCAGTGTCTTTGGCTTTTTGGCGATGTAGCTCCTCTCTTTATTCTTATCTCTAGAGGACTTGTGTTCCTCTCCCTTCCCCTTTTCTCTCTTGCCTTGGTGGCAGTCGGCCACGACGTGTCCTGGCTTATTGTATCCAAAACAAATAATGTCAGAGGAGCGATGTTTGTTCAGTTTAGAAGCATACCTGTCAGAAGAATAATTTTTCTTCTGATGCCTCAAGGAGGAGCCGTCTCTCTTTCTTTGATTCCTCATCTTGAGGAACTTCTTGAATTCTCGGGTGATGAAGGAGAAATCTTCCTTTGACAACTCTGAGCTGGAGGAGCATGGCTCGGAGTCCTCCTCCTCATCCTTTTTCCCGGCACGGTATGAAACCGCACCCTTGCCCTTCCTGGAGTGAATGGCTTTTAGGGCCACAGTCTTTTCCTTGGCTGCAACCTTCTTTGCTTCTTCTTCTGCTTTCCTGGTATTCAGTTGAAGCTCATAGGACATCAGCTTCCCTAACAGAATTTGCGGGTCTGTTTCAGCAAATCTGCCAAACTCTCGGATGGCGCAGATCTTTGTGTCCCATTCCTTAGTAAGGGACATAAGGAATTTATCATTAAGTTCACCATCAGTGAACACTCTTCCATATCCTTTGAGGGCATTGACAATCTTGAGGAAGTTCTCGAAGGTGACTCCGATCTCTTCCTTAGGCCCTTGTCTGAAGGCCTCATATTTCTGGTTCAGGAGGGATCTCCGATCATCCCTCACTTCATCAGTGCCCTCCATTAGGATAATCAGGCAGTGCCAGATCTCCTTTGCTGTCCTGCAGTTGCAGAAGTTCTGCATCATTGAGTCATCGACCGCGCTGACCAGAATGTTCTGCGCCTTCTTGTCAAGTCCCACCAGCACCATCTCGTCCTTATGCATTTCAGAAATTTTCTTTGGCACTTGCTTGGTAGGATCAATGGTGGAGGCCTTAGTGGGGACATAAGGCCCCTCCTCCACGATCATGAAGAGTCGTAGATCGACCGCTTCCATGTAGAACCTAATCCTTTCCTTCCAGATAGGAAAGTTTAGCCTGGTGCACACTGGGATCTTGCCTGTGTACTTGAGTCCGTCCATAGTGGAAGTCTGCCTTCTTCTCGACACTAGTGGCAGGAACTTACTCAAGGTGTAAACCTTTTTGATGAGCAACCTCGCTTTGATACCACTTGAAAGTCCACCTACTGTCAACTACCTTCACCTATGGGGGGGATAGGTGTCTTGCAGCGTTTTTGCGGAATTAAAAATTGTACCTGCACAAGAAAACAAAACAACACAGCACAGAAAGGACACAAGCAATTTATAGTGGTTCCCCGATTTGGGTACATCCACTTTCCCCCTTCGACCTATCTCCCAACCAGGGACGACTCGGTCACTTCACCAACAGGATTGAAATCCAATCCTTGCACTAACCCTTCCACACGTGGGAGTCACCACTCCCACAACACGGGTTGCACCCAACCCTTACAACTAGGAACCAACGTTCCTTTACAACAAAAATTGAGAATAGAATGTACAAGAAATACAAACAACTTATGGAGACTAAGGTGTCCCTCTTCGTTCGATGACGTGTTCTTGAAGTCAACGAAGAGTCCACAACCCTAGATCTCACTTGGAGAGAATCTCCCCGAAACCGGCGGCGGCAAGAAGTGCGGCGGCTTGGTTCTCGGGATCGGCAGCGACAACGGAGTGCTGCTGCTGTACTTTGGAGATTCAATCTTCGTAGCAAAGCTAGCAAGGTCTTCCAACGGTCACACTAGGATCGATCGTCTCGATCGATTCGGAAGGGGAAAGTTTTCCGATCAACGAATCAAGAGACAAAGGATCTCTGGTTAGACTCGTGAGACGCTGTGCTTGGCTAAGCTTCTGTCGCCGGGAGATCTGGAAGAAACCGGCGATCAACTGACACAAGCGGCGACGGCGGCGGAGCAGGATTTCCGCGATCTAGGTCATGTCGGCGGCTCGGCTTCGTCTTTTTCAAATCTTGATCTACTGTTCAAAAATACGCGAGTATTTATACAGTAGTATACCTCTTTATGACCGTTGTGGGTCCCACCAGAAGAAACCCTAAAACCGGTTCAAAACAGAGCCTTAACATTTGATCCGGTCCAGAGTGCTCAGAAATTCGCCTAAGGCAAAATCGGCAAGAATCGAAGGTGATTCTCGTCGATTCGGCGAGAATCAAAGGTGATTCTCGTCGATTCGGCGAGAATCAAAGGTGATTCTCGTCGATTTTGACTTGTTTGCACGCTCTGATTTAGCCGGATAGAGACGGCGAGAATCAGCCAGTGATTCTCGACGATTCGGCGAGAATCACTAGTGATTCTCGCCGAATCGGTGAGAATCACTTGGTGATTCTCGTCGATTATTACTTAGACGAATTTTCGTCTTTCCACCCATGAGCTGCTCTTTGACCCATCCTTGCTCCTTGTCTGCTCTTGCATTATCACATCCCTATAGTTGAAAATAAGTACACTCCAATAGAGAGAGTACACGTAGGCCAACACACTGATCTGCTCAACGAGGGATTACGTCGCGCAGACCCGTGTATATTGACCTACTGCACCCTGACATTGGTGTGTACTTAGCGTGGAATAACTGCAAGCACAACTTAAAAGATTTCATCAAATACATTGTCTATTTACATTAGCTTGTTCAGGGGCTTCTTCAAATCAGGTACACTGTGGATACAATACCCAACACTCACAACACAATTCTGATGCAGAAAAGTCTGAATCTGAATCAGAGATTCAACCTGAAGAAGACCAGGTAATAGACTCATTTGATTTCAACTCTGAGGACTTCAAGTATGAGTTTAAAGCACTATGTTTAGACTTATTAAAATCTGAGAAGGAAATCATCTCTCTCAGAAATCAATTGTCTGAACACAGTACCTTAAAATCAGATAACCTCAAACTCTCTGAGGAATTGGAGTGCTGTAGGGAGCAGATAGCTTCACTGAAAAGTGAGCTATCAGAGGCCAAAAAGCTTGAAGAATCACTTAATGGGAGAAGTATCAAGCTAATGGACATCACAAGCACAGTGAACTCAAGGTTCAATAGTACACTGGGCTTGGGTGCTTCATCCAGCCAACCTATAGTACTAACAACCCCAATTAAGTTTATCTCTGATAAAGTGAAGGGAGTTGTAGAGGTAGCTAGGAAAAATTCTGACTTACCAAAGAAAATAAGATTTCAACAGAAATCGTCGAACGGAGCTAGACGATCGCCGAACGGAGATCAACGATCTCAGGCAAAATCGTCGAACTCAGGTCGACGATCTCTAAACCCTGAATTCTGCCACAATCGATCGTCGAACGGAGCTCGACTATCTGACCCAAGATCGTCGAACTCAGATCAGCGATCGTCGAGCAGAGATCAGAGCTTTGAAAACTTTTTCAAAGGTAAATCAAAATCCAAACCTAGGGGTCCTTCATCCCAAAGATTTAACCCTTATACTGAATGGATAATACCTCCAAGGAGATATCATCCTGAAGGTTATAAGAGTCAACCAGGGATGTCATTTATTTCTGAATTTAAAGGTTATCAACCTAGGCCCAAGGTAAACTGGGTCAAAAACAAGTAAATTAGTAGATATTTGCATGTTTAATTCTATTTGTAGACCTAATATTTTATGGCATAAGAGACTAGGACATATAAACCTTAGAACCATTGCTAGGCTATTCAAGGACAACCTTGTTAGAGGACTACCTTCTGGCCCCTACAAGAAGGAAGGACTCTGTAGGGCTTGTCAATTAGGCAAGAAAACCAAAAACAGTTTCAAGTCACTTAATAAGAGTGATTCACCTAGGATTTTGTATTTGTTACACATGGATCTTTTTGGACCCATTACAGTACAAAGCTTAGGAGGGAAATCTTATACTTTAGTAGTTGTAGATGACTTCTCTAGATTCACATGAGTGTTCTTTCTGAGGAAGAAGTCTGATAACTTTAAGTGTTTGATAGAGTTTCTCAAATGCATACAGACTGAGTTCAATACTCACATTGCCCTGATCAGAAGTGATCATGGGACAAAGTTTGATTCTCTTCTTATGCAAGAGTTCTGTCAGAGTGAAGGGATCAGACACACTTTCTCAGCTCCTAGAACTCCTCAACAAAATGGGGTAGCTGAAAGGAAAAATAGAACCCTTATTGAATCTGCCACTACATTATTGTCAGATGCTCACCTTCCTCTATCCTTTTGGGCAGAGGCAGTGAACACCTCCAACTATGTGTTGAATAGAAGTTTAATACATAAACTGAAGGGCAAGACTCCCTATGAATTACTCAAAGGGAAGAAACCTAAAGTAGATTATTTTAGAATTTTTGGTTGTATCTGTTACATTCACAATAATGACAAGAAATATTTAGCAAAATTTCAAGCTAAAGCTGATGAAGGAGTGTTTCTGGGATACTCCATGATCAGTAAGGCTTATAGGATATATAATAAATCAACCCTTAAAATTGAAGAATCTGTTCATATATCTTTTGATGAATCCAACATGTCTTTCAAGGAGAAAAATACTTCTACCATAGAACCTTTGCAGGTACACTCTCTTGCTGAAGACTTGGACAGGTTACAAATCATTCAAAAAGAGGAAAGCAGTGAAGATGAAGAAGTCATTCATCATCTTGAAGAGAAATTTCTTGAAGAGCCAGTTGTTGTACCACAAGAGGAAACAACAACACAGGTTGGTGAACAATCAACACCCCTTGTTGATTTAGTAACATCAAGAGACCATCCAATTTCCTAAGTGATTGGAGACATCTCAGCTGGTGTGCAAACCAGAAATCAGGTCAACCAAAACCTGATGCACACTTGCTTTCTTTCTCAAATTGAACCTCAATCCATTCAAGATGCAGAGCAAGATCCACACTAGATCATTGCAATGCAAGAAGAGTTGCATCAATTTGAAAGGAACAAAGTTTGGGAACTAGTACCAAGGCCAAAGGATCACTCCATTGTTGGAATAAAGTGGGTGTTCAGAAACAAGTTGGATGATCAAGAAGTCATTGTAAGGAACAAGGCAAGACTAGTTGCTCAAGGGTACTCTCAAGAAGAAGGAATAGATTATGACCAGACTTTTGCACCAGTTGCAAGGTTAGAGGCTATAAGAATCTTCTTAGCATATGCAACACACAAAGGTTTCAAAGTATACCAGATGGATGTAAAGAGTGCTTTTCTCAATGGAGATATCAAAGAAGAAGTCTATGTCATACAACCTCCATGTTTTATCTATTCAACTCATCCTGATTATGTTTTCAAGTTGCATAAAGCATTATATGGTCTAAAGCAAGATCCTAGAGCATGGTATGAGACCCTAGCATGCTTTCTTCTGAAAAATGAGTTTATAAGGGGTAGAGTAGACCAAACTCTTTTTATTAAAACCCATAAGTCCCATACCCTACTAGTACAAATCTATGTAGATGATATTATATTTGGTTCTACTGACTCAAATTTGTGCAGAAGGTTCTCCAACCTAATGCATTCTAAATTTGAAATGAGTAGCATGAGTGAGTTATCCTTCTTTCTAGGATTGCAAATCAAACAACATGCTGAAGGCATATTTATTTCTCAAACCAAGTATGCAAAAGAATTGGTTAAGAAATTTGGTATGTCTGAAGCATCATGTATGAAAACACCTATGCCTACTAATGCTGTATTAGATGCTGATGAACATGGGAAACCTGTTGATCAGACAACATATAGAGCAATGATTGGCTCTTTATTATACCTTACAGCTAGTAGACCTGACATAATGTTTGCTACATGCATATGTGCTAGATTCCAAGTGAGCCCTAGAGAGTCACACCTAATCTTAGTAAAAAGGATTCTCAGGCATGTAAAAAGTTGTCCAAATCTAGGTCTCTGGTATCCAAAAGATTCAGCATTTGACTTGACTAGATTTTCTGATGCTGATTATGCTGGATGCAGAATAGACAGGAAAAGCACCAGTGGAACTTGTCAGTTTCTTGGTGACAAACTTGTCTCCTGGTTTTGCAAGAAACAAACATCTGTGTCAACTTCAACTGCTGAAGCTGAGTATATGGCTGCAGGTAGTTGTTGTTCACAAATCTTGTGGATTCAAAACCAACTCCTAGACTGTGGCTACAACTTAGAGAAGTCAAAAATATTTTGTGACAATACTAGTGCTATTTCCATAACACAAAATCTAGTCCTCCATAGTAGGACAAAACATATAGAAATTAGGCATCACTTTCTCGGGGATAATGTTGAGAAAAATAAAATTGAACTTCAATATATCCCAACTGATTTGCAAAGGGGAGATATTTTCACCAAACCCTTGGATGAAAAGAAACACACTTTCTTCCTGAATCAGTTAGGAATGTTAGATGGAGGAAGTTTAAAATAATATCCAAGATTTTAAAATTATAAAAATGACCAAGACTAGGCAAACATCTTAATTTTTCAAGTGTATAGTGTGTTTCTGATCTTTGAACTGCGCTCGACGATTTTCCCCCAGATCGTCGAACGGAGATCGACGCTTTCCGAAATCGTTGACCAGAGTTCAGCGCCTCTCAGATAGTGCTAAACTATCTTTCTCAGGTCAGCGATCGTCGTGCGGAGCTCGACGATTTTGTTTTCTGAACTATCGTCGAACGAAGCTCGACGCTCTCCAATATCGTCGAACGGAGATCGATGCTATTGATGACCTTTCAGTTTCCTTTAGAAACCCAGATCGTCGAACAAAGTTCAACGATCTTTCCTTTTCTGCGTCGAACCCTAATATAAAATTCATTTTTCGGCCGTCGTTCTCCCTTTGCGCTTTCATTCTCTCTGCAAATTTTCTCTTTCCCTCCAAACTTCTCTACACTTGGTCGTTTATTTGTTAGTTTTTGCAGGAATCAATGGCCGTCTCAGTTGCAATCCTGGCCGCAATGAAATTTGATGCAGGTTTTGATATCGACATGGACTCTTTCAATAACAGTGATCAAATCTTCAAAGATATTCTGGAACTTTTCAAGAAATAGAAGCTGGTTACCATAATGACTACCAGGATCAAATTAGCTGCAGATGAGATCAAAGAATGGGTGTATACTGCTCATAACCTGGATCAGAATACAGTGATTGGAACAATCTCAGGAACCCAGGTATCCCTAACACCTGCTGCCTTGACAGAGGTTTTTGAATTGAAATCTGGAGAAGACTCTGCTGAACTTTCTGGAGAAGAGTTTTCCAACATGCTTGAAAGGATGGGTCACTCAGAAGCAAACCCTAGCAAATTGCTGAAGAAAAATCTGTCTGTTGAGTATAGATTTTTAGCTGATGTTGTTGGGAAGGTATTGTTGGCCAAACACTCAGCCCATGATACCATATCAAGGTATCAGCTCTGCTTGATGGGTGCCCTTGTGGACAAGAAACAATTGAACTGGGGAGAAGTCTTCTTTGACTTGATCAAGAAGAAAATCAACAAAACTTTGTTAATTTTGGGAGAATATTAGGGCTGTTTCTTCAGAACAAATGCCCTGCATTGCTAGTTTCCAATGGGATGCACATCAATGCCTCCAAGAGGCTCACCTGTGCCCTATTTGGAAAATGGGACAGACAAATTGTGAAGCCCAGCAGGCCTTCTGACATTTCTACTTCAGGCACAAGGACTATCTCAGTCACTTCCCCTCAAGTTTCTGCCCCTGCCGAAGACTTGCCTGCTTCATCTCCTCCTCCTCCACCTCTTGTTTCATCAACACCAGTCATATCCACCATCATAATTTCCACCCCATCTCCAACTTCCATTCCTTCTCCAACTCCACCACTCACAGAAGAAATCTTCCATCCTCTACATCAATACCCCCACCTAGATATTGATTCATCCTCTCATATTCCCTCTTTCAATCTTATAGATGATTCCTATATGGATGATTCTCCCTCATCCCCTCTTGAGCCACCATCTTCATCCACCTCATACCAACAACTACTTCAGGATATCATTGCACAACCATCCTTCACACCATCTGTTTCCATTCCACTATCTTCCATTTCCACAATTCTCATCTCTCAACCTTCATTTCCACCATCCACAAATTCTCCACCAACATCTCCTGCTGCCCCACCTTCAATTCCTACCTCTGCTCAAGTCCCTCTTGAGCATGTAGATCTTCCAGCTCTTGCAGATAGGCTCTATGAGCTAATAGCTCCCATGCTATCACTCTTGATGGAGGCCTCCTTGGCTCCACTGATAAAAACAGTCCAAGAACTGTCTGTTAGGCTCTCCTCTCTCCTTCCTCCTCAGGCAATCCCTTCATCTTTGTGCCTTGATCTAGTCCTGACTGAATCTAGGCAGGGGGAGATGCCTCATGAAGTGGAAAGATTGCCTGCTGATGCTGTTACTTCAGTTCAAGCTCAAGCTTCAATACCTCCAGTTGCAGTTATCACAGTGGACCTCAGGTCACTGTTATCAGATTTTGATTCTATTTATTTCAGCTGTCTTCCAGAGCACTCTGCAGTCCAGCAATCTGAGGATCTCTCTAAGGCCATTGTGCCCATTTCCAGATGTGACACCAGTATAATACATTCTTTTGTAAATTCCCTCTATAATGCTGCTCCTACTGCTGACATTGATGTTTCTGCTAGTTCTGATGTTGCTGTTGTTTTAGTATCTGAGGACATGCATATGACAGAGGCATTTATTCTTGAGCCTGTTGTTACTGCTGCTGTTACTCCTTCTGATGTGGATTTTCAGTTTCATCTGATACTACTGCTGTTGTACCTTCTGTTAGATCTGATAGTGTTGTTTCTGAAAGTTTTGTATCTGCTGCTGCTGATGTAATATCTTCTGCCAGTGCTACTTCCACCCCTCTTCCTGTTGTTGCTGCTGCTACTATTGCTGTTTCTGCTGTCTCTCCTGCTCAGTCACAACAACAGATAGATTATCTCAAAAAGATTGATGCAGTGTATGACAATCCTCCAAGCTCAGAAAGTGATCAGTATAGGACTGACTCAGATGACTCCTCTACTATAATTGCAAGGAAAAGAAAAGCCAGAAGCAAAGCAATGAAGAGTCCCCCCAGCAAAAGTGAAAGACACAAATGATATTCCTTACTACATTCTACATAATTGACCTATCACAGAACATTGGATGCAATACTCCAAAAATCAATTGAAGGCTATGAAGAAGAAGAGAAAATATGATAAAGGATCATCCCAGTTCAATCCTCCTCCTCCTCCTCCTTCACCTGATGCAGGTGTAAGTGGAAGTTCTGCATCTCAACCTTCTGCCAGAAGCCAAACCTCTTATCAACCTCAAGGAAGATCCCAATATAGAGGAAGTCAATCTAGAGGCTACCAGTCAAGAAGAGGAAATTACAGAGGAAATCAAAGAGAATTTCAAGTTTATTCTAAAGGATATTCCAGGAAACATCCATACTCAAGGGAATGATAAGGTCCATCTGATACTACTTCTGGTCCCTTTCCTTATAAGCTGAAAGAACTAGTCTCCTCTAGAGCTCCTCCAGACAATCCTTCAAATAGATATGAACCTCCAGTTCCATTTGAGGATCCAGAAAACAATCCTACTTCATGGACAACTAGGATGAAAGAATTGTCTGCTTTAGATCAGATTAAGAAAGCCAGAGAACAAGAAAAGATACTTCCAATATAACCACCTTATCAGATCAAAGGAAGAAGGAACTTGAAAGATATTCATCCAGTAAATTTTTTGATTCAGAAAGCTACATGAAGCTGCATCCAGAAGCTGTAGTGCCCAGGCCAAAGCAACAAACCTCTCTAGGTGCAGCTGATGATAGAAGATCTAAGAAGGAAGCTCTCAATCCAAATAGAGAAATAGTCCTTATAAAGAGCAAAGAGAAAGAGTAATTTTGTAAGATGACAATATATTCTGTTTTCTGAACTATCTGAGATAATATCTGTGATTCTGCAATGTTTTGTTTGTTGCATCTCTGTTTTGTATGCTTTAATTTTCCAATATCTGTAAATAGTAATCCTAACCCAAATAGGGGGAGATTGTTGGAACACCCTATTACTGATTTGGGCAAGGATCACTATGTCTCTTAGGAAACCTGTTTTGACCTCATTGTATAGATCTAAAGGTCAATTAGAATTGAGTCAAAGGGTTAGTAGTTAGGTTTGGAAGCTGCCCTCAAGACCAGGTTTTTCAGTTTTGGAGAAGTCATTTCGTCGAGCTCAGTACGACGAATCGTCGAACTCCATTCGACGATCGTTGAGCTCACTTCGACGAATCGTCGAACTCCATTCGACGATCTCTGAGCTCAACTTCAACGAGTCGTCGAACTCCATTCGACGATCTTCGAGCTTAGATCGACGTTCTTGACTCCAGTTTGATTCTCTATCTCTGAGCTCAGTTCGACGATAGTTGAGCTCAGATCGACGATCTCTGTTTCTGTCTAAGTCCAGGCTCTGAGCTCAGTTCAACGATAGTGGAGCTCAGTTCGATGTTTTTCTGAAGAGTTAGACATTTTTCAAGATTCAAATCCAGATAGTTGTGGAATTATTGTCAGCATTTAATTCAGAGATCTTGTAGCCGTTTTTAATTAATCTGGAGCAAGTTTCAAAGAATTTTCAAGGAATGTTTTATTGAACTTTCCTCCAGAAGACAAATGCAGTTAAGGAAGTCATTTATGACAGTCTAACGGCTCTCTTGGACAGAGGATCATTTTTATTCAGACCTAAGGAATAAAAGATCAGCTTTTTCATTCCTGCTGTAGAACATAGAACAATTCTCTGCAACAATTAGATTATTATAACTTCTGCAACAACTCTTACAACAACAATTACACAAGAGAAAGAGAAAGAGTTGCAGACATTCTCAGTATCAAGAATTCATACAAGAACACACATCACAAAAGGAGATCAACTAACTGAAATTTTCAGATCTCTCTTGATTCAAGTGTTCAAAGGCCATCATCATTCAAGACTCCAGACACCTCACATTTCAGCTGTTGCTGAAATCATCTTTTGCTGGAGATCAAATCATTTGAAGGCCTATCACCCTACTGCAAAGCTTCACTTCCTGAACAACTAAAGATCTCAGGGGGAGCTTTGACAACATCCACTATCTTCTCTCTGACTGTTGACAGAGAAGATCATCTCATCCCTTTCTCTCCCTCTCTCTGCTGTAAAGGGTTTTTCAAACTCCCTTCAAAAGTTTGTGATTGGTTTCTGAGACCTTATCAAAACTCAGTGGTGACATGACACCTGATCAAAAAATCTGGTTTGGTTTTTGAGCACCTTATCAAAAGCTCATTGGTGACCAGGACACCTGATCAACTCATCCTCTAGTGGATTCCTACCTAGGGTGGTAGAAGAGTGGATGTACCCAGGTTGATTGGGGAACTACTATAGCTCCTTGTGTCATCTGGTTGCTTGTCTTTCTTTTGTTTCTAGCTGTGGTTTGGGATTGCTTTGTGTTTGCTTTGTGATTGATCTGTGATTGTTCTGTGTTTACATTTACTTTATGTTATTTGCTTCCCTGTTCACTTAGGAATACAACAACAGTTGTAAAAAGTTTTTATCAAGCACCATAATCTATTCACCCCCCTCTAGAGTATATCAGATCTAACTTGCACTTTCAGTCTCCTTCCAATTATTTTTTTCAAGCTTCTACTAATAGTTTATAATTCTCCATACAATCTCTTAATAGATTAACTCTTATCATATAATATGTAGGAAATTTGTATTCAGGGTCAATTGCAGTGATTGCATCAAAAGCCATTTGTGTAAAAGTTGAGTTTAATGTATTTATTGGTATACAACTATCATCAAACCATCTAACCACGATAATATCAGCACGATGTACAACTTGTTTTGACGCCAAAACATTGTTAATAGATGGTTTTGATCCGGTTGATGTTCTAGAAGCGAAAAAATTATCAATTTCATCTATCTTCCTCTTACCTTTATCTTCTGTAGTAGAATTAGCTGGATCAATCATCGATACTCTCTCCTCCCCAGTTACATGTTCATCATTTATATCTATATTTTCTCTTGCTTCTTAAATCTTTTGTTATTTCCCTGAAATCCCTTTGAGGTAATCTTGAATTTGGTGACGAACATCAAGAGGAATCTTTGTACAAACCACAATATTTTGTTTAACTCTGGTTAAGTGTTGTTTCATCCTATTAATCCCCCTCCACTATAAACAGTTCGACAATACAAATATCTAAATTTATTTTTTCCATTCATGTCTTTTGATGAACCAAAATGATCTCATGGATCATTTTTTTTATAAATGATGTGTGTACAAATATTTAAAGAATTAATACCTTCCATTTAAGCGAATCTAATCAAAAGTTAAATTAAAAAACGATCACATATCAATAAAACATCAAAATACTGAAATAGAGTACATCATTATGTTCAATGTTAACATGCCAGCAGTGAGATGTACATTACTACATTCAAAAATATAACTTCCAACTATTTATGGCTAGAAATTACATAATTACTACATGATCAGTCCTCTGCCCAGGATAAATTTATCAAGTTCATACCATGCACAATTTGGAAAGGTCCATGCAACTTCAACAAATACTGTATGAGACTCCTAAGAGAATGAGTGGCATGTACTGGGCTTATATTTTCACAAAATGAATTTTAACTTAATGGAAAAATGGCAAACATAAATTATAAATGCATATAATATGTGGTCATCTAAAAAAACAAGAAAAAAAAGAAAACAGGTGGTGAAGATTTATTCTAACAAGTTGCAAATTAGAAGTAGCTTCAGATTGCGGGTTGTCGATGTCAAGCTTGACACGTCCGAATTCACAATAAGAAGACATCAAAATAGGGTACTTTGGGAATGAAATGAATGAGAAATGTCCATGAAAATACTTGTTGCGGCCAAACTCGACTCCGCAGTCGGACCAGAATAACTTAGACTGTCTTAGCCCACGAAACGATTGAGCGCACACACAGTCATGGAGAAAGAAAAACTGACATGACAATTTTTTAATGTGGAAAACCCGCCAACTGGGTGAAATACCACGTGCCCGAATCTGTGTCGACCAAACTTCCACTAGATCTGAGCGCTGTTACATGATTTTTTCAAGAAATCGAGGGTGACAGACCGCCTCTCGTTACAATTATTGAGGAGAGAGAGCAGGGCTCGGAGGGCGATAGGACACTGCTCACAAAGCAAATTATTTCTTCTTGTGCTGCAGGGAGCAATGCTCTAGTTGTATTCTGGAGTCTTCTGATAGATCTTGGAGGCAGGAGCAGCTTGTTGTACTTATTCTGATATCTGAGGCTTGGAAGCTCATGCGACGCGCTTGGCGCGTCCTATCCTGTGGATCATCCCTTGTAGTACTTAGAGGAGATGGGAATGCTGGCATGTTGACGCTTGGTGGGATCATTGCAGAGTTGATGGCGTTGAACACCTACAGTGATTTTGAGAACGGAACATGCGGAGGTGCGCTTGGAGCGGACTTGATGACAGAGCGCGCAGTGCACTCCCTGATGGAGAACGTGTGGTGCGCTCGCTGGAGGTGAACACACTGAGTACATGCCAAAGGAGAGCGCGCGAGGCGCTTGTTGGAGGAGAGCGTGCAGGGCGCTTGCAGGATGAAAGCACGTAGGAAACTTGTTGGAAGAGAGTGTGCATGGCGCTTGCTAGAGGACAGTGCACGTAGAAGCGCGCCAGTAAGAGAGCGCACAGGGCGCTTTACAGAGGAGAGCTCATGTAGAAGCACGCAAGGAAGAGAGCGCGTAGAGTTCTTACCAGAGGAGAGCGAGCGTAGAAGCGCATAAGGAAGAGGCGCGCGTAGGATGCGCACAAGGATAAGGAGAGCATGAGATCGCGCAAGGAAGAGGTGTGTGTGAGTGTGCGCAAGGAAGCGGAGCGCGCGGAAGCACATAAGGAAGTGGCGCGTGTGGGTGCGCGCCAGGAAAAGACACGCGCGAGAGCGCGTAAGGATGAGGAACTCGTGGGGGCGTGCAAGGAAGAGGCGCGCACTAGAGCGCGCAAGGAGACAGAGCGGGCGGGAACGCGTGAGGAAACAACGCGCGCTGGAGCCCGCAAGGAGGCGGAGCGCGCGGAAGCGCACAAGGAAGAAGCGTGTGTGAGAGCATGCAAGGAAGAGGTGTGCGTGGGAGCGCCCAAGGAAGAGCCGCGCACGGGATGCATGCAAGGATAAGGCGCGCATGAGATCACGCAAGGAAGATGTGCGCATGAGAGAGCGCAAGAAGACGGAGTGCACGAGGAAGCGGTGCGCGCGGGAGCCTGCACGAGATGTCGCGTTCAGGAGTGCGCAAAGAGGGAAAGAGGAGGAAAAGTAGAGAGAGGAAGCCGTAGAAGGAATTCCTCAGGAGAAGAGAGGATGACGATCTTCAAAGGAGGTTTCGAAGATGAAGGAGATCTTCAAGGAGTGCTTGAAGATCTTCAAAGGGGGAGAATGAAATGAAGAAGATGGAGGAAGGAGAGAGAAAATTCGTAGGAGGATTTTTCGGTTTAGGAGAGAATGAGAAATAAAGGGGGATCTAGGACCCTATTTATATGCTTCACGAGTGGTTATAGAAGTTATGCGGCTATCCGCAGTCCACAACCACCATGATCACTATTTTAGACCGATTTTATGAAGCATTATGTGCATATTATTTTATAAATATATTAACTGCAGACCATTTCTATTTTTGCCAACGCACTTTCCCCATTACGGGAGATCATGCGAGCGGTTATGTGGGTGGTTACCCATGTAACCGGTGATGACGATCGTGGGAGTGCGATCAAATGGTGGAGAAAACACATGATAGACAGCGGTGGACGGCGAGGAAAATTCTTGGTCGACGAAGGCCATGTTTGACCAAAGGAACTCGGCCGGCCGCCGATGGATGGTTAGCTGGCCAAGGGGAATGGGAGACCGTCCCTTGGCGGTGCTGGCGGAGGACGAGTAGCCAAAAGGCTGCCCGTCTGGACAAAGAGGGGCCTCCCTTGATTGGGGCGGCGACTGAGGATAGCCTGCCTCACGGCAGCTTGTCCTGGGCGAAGAAGTGGCGAGGACTTTTAAAGCTTCTTCTCTTGTCGAATGACGCCAGGGAGGAAATAGGGTTTGTGATTTAGAAATGGTGAAAGTGAAGTTGTTGTTACGACTTATGAGCATCTTGATGAATAATCTCTATTCAAAACGCAAATGCAGTTTTGTATTTGTTTGTTTGTGCAGTTGGTGGAAAATTACTTATTTTAAAATTGATGATAAACTGATTTTTTATAAGCTATTCAGGTCTAGCTTATAACTTCTCGTAAGTGCTTATCTCTTAAAAAACGCTCTCGTGCGTGTTTTCCCCGGACAGGAATTTTCGCCCGGGCGCGAATTTTTCGCCAAGAAACGAATTTTTTTCCAAGACACAAAATTTTGGCCCCGACGCTGTTTTTTCGATCAAACAAATTTTTTTCGCCTGAGCGCAGTTTTTTTGCCTAGGCGTGATTTCTTAAAAAAAAGCTCTCGTGAGTGTTTTTTTTGCCCGGACAGGATTTTATTGTTCGGTCGCGAATTTTTCGGCAAGACGTGAATTATTGGCCAGGGCGCAGCTTTTTTATCTGAAACGCGGTTTTTTCACCTGGCGCGATTTTTTCCCCTGGCAAGTTTTTTTTCTCTCGGGCACATTTTTTTCGCCCGGGCGCAAATTTTTTACTCGGGCGCGATTTTGTTGCTCAGGTTTAATTTTGTCGCCCAGGCGAAAAATTTGGGCTCGGGAGAAAAAATCGTTTCGTGGCGAAGAAATTGCGCCCGAGCGAAAAAAACGCGCGCGGGTGAAAAAATCGCGCCCGGGCGAAAAAATTGCACCCGAGTGAAAAAATCATGACCGAGCGAAAAAATCACGTTCGGGCAAAAAAATCTCGTGCGAGCGAAAAAATCGTGCCCGGGCGAAAAAATTCACGTTCAAACGAACGGACCCTTATGAATGAATTCAATTTTAGACCAGTACTTATGGAGAAACTATCCAAACAGTCTGCTGCTTATTCATCATTGCTTTTATAAATTTTCTATTCAATCATCACTTTTCAATCATCGATTTATGCATCAACATAAGTTGTCCCAAACAGAGCATACGAAAAAAAAATAAAGGTTTTTCACTTCTTCTCTCATGGCCGCTGATTTGAACCAATGAACTAAATTTAGGCTCTATGTGGGCATCTTATGCTGATGGATAATCTCTATTCAAAACGCAAATGCAGTTTTACAGCTATTTGTTTGTACAACTGCTAGAAAATCACTTATTTTAAAATTGTTAAGTTGTTTTTTCATAAGTTGTTCGGGTCTAGCTTATGGTTTCTCATAAGCGCTTATTGTAACGTCCCATTTTGTGCTATATCCCTTGTGTGTGTTTTGTGTCACCTTGAGTGGCTTAGGCCCAGTAGGAAAGTTTGAGAGAGAGAACTCAAGGTCAGAGGGGTGGCTGGTAGGCCCGGACAGAATTAGAGAGAAATCCTAAGTAGACTCGATGAATCGTCGAGTGGTATCGACGGACCCGTCGAGTGGACTCGACGGACCCGTCGAGTGATCTCGACGAATGGACTTGTACGACGCATTGATGGTATGGTCGCTTGTCTTTCTGAAGTCTTATTTATTAAACATAACTAAGTATGGTCCAATCGAAGAACGTGTGGCATAGTAGTCATTCCAAGGCATAACATCCATTAACACTTGGTCAAATTAGCCCATTTTCTCTCTCTCCTCAAGACTTCATACAGAACGATACTTCCTCATTCGACAAAGGAGTTTTCTTCTTCGTCTTCGTGCCGAGCGCTCTTCCTTGAAAGAACAAAAGGAACGGAGCTAGGTCGCCGGAAGCCGAACGCTGCCATGCCGCCGAGGAGAAGAACCCGATCCTTGTCCAAAAATCAAGTGAGTTTCCTACCCTCTCCCTTGTTGCTAGATCTTTAGATTTGAAATTAGAAGAGACAACGACTCAATAGGCTTGACTTTGGGAGTTCAATGGAGTTTCCGAGGAGAAGATCGCGCTAGAACTTTCGTTCTAGGGCGTCGATCGCCACAAAAATATCTTCAAACACTTCCTCTCTTCAATATGAAGGCAACAAACATGATTTCGTGAATAACAGTGGTCTATTGAGTGATAAAAGGAGGAAAGACGCTAAACACATCTTTTATGTTAGCTGAAGGAAGAAGATGAACAGTTACTATTCATCTATCTTTAAGATCCGTGCAGAAATTTACTTATACTACTTGATAGAAATCTATCGTGTATGTGTGACAGACTTCAAGCAGATCTTTAGGCATAATCCAGTCAGATTCAGATCCAGGGATTAGTAGGAAAGTTGTAGCCCCTAAAAATAAATTTACAACGAGTGTTTGCACATTTTTCTGGAGAGCCTTGTAGCTCCCTAAAAGTGAATTCGAAATTGCTGCCATGAAAATAATTAAGTTGTAAGTGCAGGACAGATTTTGTCCAGATCTGCGCAGCCGGATTCAAATCCGATTTAAGGTAAGATAGACTTAGCTCTGGACCTAAGACTTTACAGGAAAGTTGTAGGCCTTGGAAATACCTTTCCGGAATGTGGTTAAACTTAACTTTTGGTGGTCTATAGCTCTAGGAAATACAGTTTCTGTAAGTTGTGTCATAAATGTACAGATTTTGATGACTCATGAATTTCTCTAAAATTATTTATCAAAAGCTTTGGAAATTTTGGTAGATAATTGTTTGATGAAAATATGGACTCCCCTATTTAGTTTCATAATTTTGATATATACTTGATGTGAATTGTCAATATTATGTTATAAATTATTGGGCTGTAAATGGTTATCGTGATGATCCGAATTAGCTGAAATTTTGTGTAAATGCTCAAGATGTTAACCAAGACATAGGGAAGAAATATTCAGGGGATTTTGGTTGACATAACCACTTAATTAATCTCTTGTTTGATGACTTGTTGGTGATCATAAGATATGTTGTAATCTAGGTTGTATTATGTAAGGACGCGGTTAAAAGTCCTCGGGTGTTTCTTGGCTCGTTGGTATATGAGGATTGCATGAGTGTATGTTGATACACGGTTGTTGAATAATCCCGAGTTGAGGATTACTATTGGCAGGTCTACGGGCCTACCGATCATCACACCAACGGAAGCTGGCAGATAGACCTTGGTCGGTTGGACTGGGTTTTTTGGTGCTTATTTCCCAAAGACCCCTTTCATGCCAGTTGAGCCGATTGGGCTGGGCTCTTTGGTGTTCACTTCTCGAAGACCCCTTTCGTGTTGTTTAGGCTAGTTGGGCTGGGCTCTTGGTGTCTACTTCTCAAGACCCCTTCTGTGTCGTAGTACGCAGGAGCTCCATTGTTGGTATTGTTAGCGTTGAGGTATACGGAGGTCTAGGCCTGGTAGTGTGTATGCCCGCCTAATAGTGGAGATGTCCGCGCCACTATCAGCGATTGGCCACAACGGGTGATGCCTGAAAGATTCTCTACCTCTCGAAAAATGGGAACTAAAGGTATATGTCAACGTAGCAAATTATGGTTCATTTGTAAATATGGGTGAGTCATCATATATTCATTGCAGTGCATTGCACCACATAAGATCATCATTATATAAATTAGTATGAGCTCTTTTGTATGATAATTTACTTTTACTGTACCAAACTCTTAACTTATAAGCTTGTATGAGCATTCTTATATGTTAAGTTCAATTCAGTTCTTACATTCCTGTCATTTGATACAATGCTAACATAAATGTAATTGATATACCAGATGATACTCCTTGTTATTACCTGTTTACTGACTGAACTGTTGATAATACATCTTGTCACCTGCTTGTTAGACTACTGATTATATTGTGTCCCCTCTTTCTTTCTTCCGCCCGGTGCATAAGAGTCGTCGGGGTGAGAGGATGTGAAGCCATTTAGTCTTTATGACTGATGGTTGCTACACCCACTTCTTTTAGGAGGACACCCCACCGACGAAGCAACATCAGCACCCCGTGCAGGAGGGAAACCATGTCAGGAGGATAGGGCCTGACACTATGATACCTTAGCTCCCCTCCATGACAGATGTGAGCTTTTGAGTGTTTTGATGTACCCCTTTAGGCAAATTTTGTACCCTGGTATTTACAGGAGCTTGTGTAGCTATCACAACCCGCATTTTTTACCTCTAATAAAGGTGTATCGGAGTAAGGGAAAAATACGCGTCATGATGCCACGTCGGCAGGGGATAACTGCGGACGCTAAGGCAAAACACCTACTTAATCATGAAGAAAGATTTTTTAAGTTATTTAAAGGTAAAAGTCAGTTTAAGTATGGTAGTTAGCCGTATCTCTCGGCTTAGTGACTCATCTAGTCCACGAGGAAAGTAGTTATACGCTGCGGAAATTACTTCTTTTACAAAAATTAGACGCCCTACTTGGGTTTAGAGGTTCCTAGAGGACACCTTAAAGTATGCAAGTTCTAAATTTATAATAGCAATAAAAGTGGATTTTTACGGTCGTTAAATATAGTGTTTTAACATTTTAAAAACGTGCAATGCATGAGGTAATAATAGCAGTTTTATACTTGAAAATACCTACCATGCAATCTTAACATAAAATATCTCAAAGAGCAAGTAATCATATATACAGAAGGAAAGCTAGCAGCTAGCAAGTATCCAGAATCAACAATCCTGTGAGCATCGACAACTGACATGAACACACATAAAATAAAGTATGTCTGTACTAACAAAGAAGAAAAAACAACAATCTACCTCACTACGGCGAGGCAAAATCCACAACCAAGACAGCAGCCCAGGAACTCCAACACCAGCACGGCTATCAGTTACAGCTCTGAACTCGAGGCATTCCAAAGACAGAACACCTCAGCAAGATTGTACAAGTGAAGGCAGAAAGTAAGCCAAAAGTAAACAAGGCAAGGGGTATCAACCCAAGACCAAGGAAAAAAAATACTTACATAAAGTACAACAGTCAGGTACAAAGGTAAAAAGAGAAACAATTACGTGAAGCGTCACATAAAACCACAACACCCCAAATGCACAAGACTATGAGGGGAAAAGATCCAGCTTAAACCATCAAGAGAGAAACCAACCCCTATTAGCCACCTGTGGTCAACTCCACCAAAAACCAAAACAGGCAGGGTGGCCAGCCCCAAAGACAATTATCTATCCAATTACGGTGGAGACTGGATACTTCACCATTCACCGCAAATGCCCCAAACACCCGGTAGAGACCCACATAGTACTAATATGGAGAACAAACGTTGTGGTGGTGGTTTCGTCCGTAAATAACACCCGCAACAAAGGAAACCCGGAAAGAAAACCCCGTAACGACCCGGGTTTAGAGCTCAGAGGCCCACCATAACCCTTCTTGGTCTGGAGGCATGTATCGCCCCATGGCGTCGCCACAAAGGAAACCATGATATAAGTCTCAAGACAATAATGACACATCGGATCCTACTAGACAATTCTAGATTAGGAGCAGTTGATCAACCTTTAGGAATAATTTACAATCCTAAACGAACTCTAACACGTCCTACTTAAACGTTGAGGAACAGTTATAAGAGTAAAATTCCACCACGTATAACACTTACAAGATTAGGTAACAAAATCAAGAACATGGTGATTATAAACGAACTATACAAGAGATCTAAACAACACTAAAATTCAGTAAGTTAATCTGTTGGAACCAGCTTTTCGGTCCCTCCTAAAGTTCGAAACAGGATGCATCCCACACGTACTCTCCCTGCGCTACCCTCCTGACGAGATTCGAAAGCCTGGAAACAGATCGAGGGGGCTCAGCTCGGAGGTCCCACCTCTTACCCGGAAGAACTGAAGGTCTTCCCCTCCCTAGCCAGTGCTGAGCTAGGTGCCTGTGAGGAAGATAGTGTAAAGGTTCAACAACCCCTTCTCTACCGGTCTATTTATAGGCCTCTGAATCTGTTCTGCAAATAACACTTCTGAATTAACCTGAAATGACCAAAACACCCTGGACCGGTTCAGCGAACAGCCAAACTCCGCTGTTCTAGAGAGCTATATGCAGACCTCCCATGGTAGACATGTAAAATTATCGGGGGCATAAAGGTAAAATCCCCCCTTGGGGGTAAAAAGGTAAAGACATCTCTTTTCACATGTGGCGAGTGGGGAAAGAACTGTCAGGCGAGACGACCACCCCGTCCGTCTCGCCGGCCTCTCGCCCAGTGGGCCATCTCGCCCCCTAGGAGGTTTCGCCTAATAAGAGGTCTCGCCTACCTCTGTGGGCTGTCCACACCTCTCGCCTCTTGTAGGTGGGCCTCCTCCCCTCTCGCCAATCCTCCTTCCTTGCTTGCTTGGGTCACCTCTCGCGAGCCCAAGGTTGTACACAATCCCCGCTCTTTTCGAGGTTGCCATAACCTTAGAAAGATAGTCCAACCGTGGCTCGCGATGCTAGGATTCCTTAATTTGAATCTTTGGTGCCCCCCTATGGGGCCTATAAATATGAGACCCCATTCTTCATTCAGGACCCTTTAGCCTTCATCTCTTCTTCAGAATGTCTCACAGCCAAAGCTTCTGCGAGCGCCTCCCGATGGTGCGAAGGAGGAATAAAGCCAACACAGACGCCCTATTCCCGGACTTGGGGCGCATTCCTCCCTTGGCCTCTCCGCCCTCTCACTTAAAAAGGATGAAAGCCGCCTGCCCCCCCTCTCTCGGCGGGCGCAACCTCCTCTGCCCCTTCAACAGACAACCCATTCGCTTCTTCCGGAGAGAAGCAGGTAATCTCATTACTTTTTTCCTTCTTTGGTCTCGCCTGCTGACTACGCTTTTTAGGGAAGTTTCGCTGATTCACCTATGCCCGCCCATCCTCCTGATAATATAAACTAAGCTCATCAGCGCACTGACTCGCCCGAGGAGTCCTCCCCACCCCCCTCGCGGAGATAAAACCTCGCGCGAGTTGTGGGGAACCCCCGTATCCCCAGTAAGTTTTTCTCCCTTTTCGCCTTTCCTTCGATTCGCCTTCTTTTACCCAATTCACACGAGCTCATCCTGGCTAATGATTTCTCACACTTTTCGCAGGCATCCAATTTGATTCCGACACTGAAGATGCTCCCGCGTCTCCCCCCCTCTCGCCTCTCCCTCATCCTGGCGAGATCGAGGACTACTTGGCTGATCCCATGGACCCCCTGGAATTGAAGCGGAGGACAGCCAGGATGTTCCGTAAATATACACACATAATCCGCGAGATGGAGCTGGAGAAGCAAGACTCCGACCAGCGCATGGACTGGATAGAAACAGATTATCACCGCCTGTCCGCCAGGATGGAAGCGGATGGGGTACTAGACGGGACCGATCCCCAAGTCATCTTAAACGAGATGGACGAACATCTTCGTCTCGCGCGCCGCGGCGTGATCGCTGCTCGCGCCTTTCATCTTCCTGGCTGCCCTCCATGCGCGGGAGGTAAAGATGGCCGCTGGCAGTGGGTGCGGAACTAAACTATCGCGGTCCCGTCTCGCCCTTTCCAGGTCCTCCTTGTATTTCTATCAATTTAGCTGTTTGATTATTGATGCGTTGTATAAAACTTATTTTGGGCGAGATGTCCCCTTCTGCGGGATGATCTATTTTAACCTTTTGGTACTGTACTAGTCATATCATGCCGTCTTTTCATCATTATTATGATTAGCTATTTTTTTGATTAGTTTTATAATGATGGCTTTTGCCTCGAAAAGATCGCTGCGGCGCCCCCGCCTCTTGAGTTCCAGAGAGAGAGAGAGAGAGACGAAACGTCGGGGTGCCTCCTCATTTCCCGCCGCTTGACTTTCCCGCTTAATCCCCTCTCTCTCTTATCCCTTATAAATATCTCCAACCCCGACCTGTCTCTGCTTTTGTTACTCTAAGTCGTTTCTCTGGTCGCGGCTCCCGTCTTTCTCCTCTCCCTTACTCATCTCGCGTCCCGCTCTCTCAGAACCGTCCTCTCCCTCTTTTATTGCCTTCTCGCCCGCCATGGGAAAGAAAAAGACGGAAGAGGGCGAGGGGCGCAGTCGTTGCGGAAAGCGGTTCATGGACCACGACTTCCCTCTCGGCCGACTGCCAGAGGACGACTACGCTCGTTTCGCCAGCGAGTATCTCGCCGACGGTTATCTGTCTTGCCCGCCTAAAGTTGGTGAATGTATCAACACCTTCTACCCCAACGGGCTGGCCTTCCCCGTCTCGCACTTCGAGGCGGGGCTGCGGCTTCCCCTCTGGCCGGAGGTCAAGCTAGTGCTGAAGTACTTTGGGGTAGTCCCGGCCCAATTCAACCCCAACGTCATCTCCATGCTGATCGCTTTCGCCTGCTACCTGCGGCGAGAGCGCATTGAATTTAGTTTAACTGCCTTCCGCAAGCTGTTTGTCTACCACGCAAAGGACGACGTCGTCTCTTACTTCACAAGCCAAGGCCTGAAGGTGTGCGAGACGCCGAATAAGAACCACCACTGGCTGACTCGATTTGTCTTCATCAGCGGGGATCTGGGAGGTATCCCTCTCGCCCCCGTGTCTCCTGCCGAATGCTATTATGACACCCCCAAGGTGGGGGGTGCCGAGAAAGATCTCTGCGATTTCTTCGCAGGGAAGAATTTCGAGGACCAATACCTTCGGCGAGACCTCGATTCGCTTCCAGCCGTCTTCCCCGGCGAAGGTACTCTTCTATTTCCCCCTTCATCCTTGTAAATTTTCATTCTCTGTTGACTGTCATCTTACCTAGGAGAGAGGACCGTCCCTGTCCATCCCCCTTACCAAAGTAACCGAGCTCTCGCCTTGGCGATTATGGCGGCGGAGGCTGCGAAGGACACGCTGACACCTGCCCCCAAGAAGAGGCCCGCGGGCGAGGGCACTTCTCGTCACATCCCCAAGAAGAAGAAAAAGTCCGTGTCCTTCAAAAAGGAAAAACCTACTAAAGAAAGGAAAGAGCCAGCGGGGTCCCTGTCCCCCATCTCTCTATCGTCTCCCTCGCCTCCCCGACTACCTGTCTCGCCTATCCGCGAGACGGTCTCTTCAGAGCCAGCTCCCCCTAGCAATGTTCAGCCTTCTAAGCTTCCTCCCGGCGAGACTGGTTCCTCCAGTCGCCCGGCTCCCGCCTCGCACCCCAATTACAACATGGGGCCGGTGACCGATGATGACGCCGGCGAGCCGGTTCTCTTATGGGACAAGGACGCTAACCGCATGTCAGTGTCCAACCTCCTTCCTTCCTGGAAAGAGCAGGACCCCCCCACCAGTCATGCCTTCTCCCTTGGGTTCGGGCTGTATGGCGGCCTCGGCTCCGAGCCCGCAGATAATGATGCATCGCGGGATCTCATTCTGAAAAGTGCCCACTCTCAGTTTCGCTCCCTGGAGCTCGCGCACCGAGTCTCGCGCCGCCTCGTTTTCAACAACAGGAAGTGGAAGGAGGCGGAGGACGGTCTCGCCGCGGAGCGGGAGAAATCCCTCGACCTGGAGAAGCGATTGGTTGTTGCCGACAACCTCCTCGCACAGAGCCAGGGTGGTGTGGTAAGTTTTCTTACCGTTGCTTTGCTAGTCTTACTCTGCTTTTTATAGTCCCTTACTCTCTCTCTTCCCGCAGGACGCCAAGACGGCCAACCGAATGCGCTCGCACATTGAGGAGTTGGAGGGGGAGAACAAGAAATTGAAAGATGAAAATCTCCGCCTCCGAAATAGCGCGGCACCCCCTTTGGACCAGTTTCCCGTTCCTTCCCGCTATTCTGTGGACGAGGTGGACGCCATCTGCCGAGACTCCAATATCAAGACGGCGGAGGTTGTTCTTAAAATGATGAAGGAGCTGAGAGTGGTGCGAGAGGATGCAGAGACGGTAACCGTCCGCGACCTGGTCCCCGACTTGTACGGCGAGACAGACGACAGCTCTTCTTCTGACAGCGAGTAGCGTACCATCAACTGCAGTGGCTTCTCTTCCCCTCTTTCTTTTGTCTAGTACTTGTAGTTCTGGTAGACACTTCCTTGAAAAATGAAAGCGAGGTGTTCTTGCTCTACGGATATTTTGTTTAAACCTTTTACACATTAATTGTTGCTTCCATCTTCGGGCGTCTTGCTTAATAGTTAGTCAAAAACGCGAGACAACTTTTTAGGTGTTATTTAATCGATGTTTTTATCTTCGGCCATCTCGCTTAATAGCTAGCCAAAAGCGCGAGACAATTTTTTAGATGTTATTTAATCGCTGCTTTTATCTTCTGCCATCTCGCTTAATAGCTAGTCAAAACGCGAGACAATTTTTTAGATGTTATTTAATCGCGACTTTTATCTTCTGCCATCTCGCTTAATAGCTAGTCAAAAACGCGAGACAAACATTTTGATCTCTCTTCGCCCCTACTACGCGCGAGATCCGCTCACTGTTAGCGCTCGCCTCGCCGCAAGATTATCCTGCGCCGAAGTCCCAGGAGACCAGCCGTCTCGCTTGGCAGGTTCCGCCTTCTTACGCCAGTCTTGTGCCTTGAATAAGGAAGGACCCTCCGCCAAGGGCGAGACCACCCATGACGAGTGCCGGCCAGAGACCCTCTTCCCTGGCCTGATTCCTGGCCCCTCTCTTTTTTAGGGATTTTCCACCAACCTTATGATGAATATGGACATTTCCCCTCGCGAGCTCTTACCCTTAGACTGGCCCTCAAGTGAGCCTACAACCCTGCCAGCTTGATGAGAGCCTGGTCAGCGAGTCTGCTCGGGGTCTCCTCTCCAAATCTTCTCCAACCACCGAGTGAGCCTACAACCCGGTCAGCTAGATGAGAGCCTGGTCAGCGGGTCTGCTCGGGGTCTCCTCTCCAAACCTTCTCCAACCACCGAGTGAGCCTGCAGCCCTGCCAGCTAGATGAGAGCCTGGTCAGCAGGTCTGCTCAGGGTCTCCTCTCCAAACCTTCTCCAACCACCGAGTGAGCCTACAGCCCTGCCAGCTAGATGAGAGCCTGGTCAGCGGGTCTGCTCGGGGTCTCCTCTCCAAACCTTCTCCAACCGCCGAGTGAGCCTGCAGCCCTGCCAGCTAGATGAGAGCCTGGTCATCGGGTCTGCTCGGGGTCTCCTCTCCAAATCTTCTCCAACCACCGAGTGAGCCTACAGCCCTGCCAGCTAGATGAGAGCCTGGTCAGCGGGTCTGCTCGGGGTCTCCTCTCCAAACCTTCTCCAACCACCGAGTGAGCCTACAGCCCTGCCAGCTAGATGAGAGCTTGGTCAGCGGGTATGCTCGGGGTCTCCTCTCCAAACCTTCTCCAACCACCGAGTGAGCCTACAGCCCTGCCAGCTAGATGAGAGCCTGGTCAGCGGGTCTGCTCGGGATCTCCTCTCCAAACCTTCTCCAACAACCGAGTGAGCCTACAGACCTGCCAGCTAGATGAGAGCCTGTTCAGCGGGTCTGCTCGGGGTCTCCTCTCCAAACCTTCTCCAACCACCGAGTGAGCCTACAACCCTGCCAGCTAGATGAGAGCCTGGTCAGCGGGTCTGCTCGGGGTCTCCTCTCCAAACCTTCTCCAACCACCGAGTGAGCCTACAACCCTGCCAGCTAGATGAGATCCTGGTCAGCGGGTCTGCTCGGGGTCTCCTCTCCAAACCTTCTCCAACCACCGAGTGAGCCTACAACCCTGCCAGCTAGATGAGAGCCTGGTCAGCGGGTCTGCTCGGGGTCTCCTCTCCAAACCTTCTCCAACCACCGAGTGAGCCTACAGCCCTACCGGCTAGATGAGAGCCTGGTCAGCGGGTCTGCTCGGGGTCTCCTCTCCAAACCTTTTCGAACCACCGAGTGAGCCTACAGCCCTGCCAGCTAGATGAGAGCCTGGTCAGCGGGTCTGCTCGGGGTCTCCTCTCCAAATCTTCTCCAACCACCGAGTGAGCCTACATCCCTGCCAGCTAGATGAGAGCCTGGTCAGCGGGTCTGCTCGGGGTCTCCTCTCCAAACCTTCTCCAACCTCGGTGCCCTAAAAAGGTCACCCACGCTTTCATCATATCAAAAGAACATATCAAAATAGTAAACACTGTACAATAATAAAAAGTGCAATGGACAGAGTGCTACGGGTAAAATCTCTTTAAATCACCACCACTTCGGGCTCGCTCGAGGGATACCCCGTCCACATCCTGGAGGTGGTACCCTCCTGACTTTAATACTTCTTTTACTACAAAAGGACCCTCCCAATTGGGATTGAGCTTTCCTACTGAGGCCCCTCTACACGCTACATCTACCTTTTCAGGACCAAATCTCCTTTCTCAAACTGTCTGATCCTTATATGTTTGTCGAAGTACCTTGCCATCCAGCGCTTGACCTCCTCCTGCCGGACCATCGCCAAATCCCTGAGCTCCTCCACGAGATACAATGAGAGTCTCTGTTCTTCTTCGTTCTCTCCTCTCCAACCTTCGGCTCCTTCCCTCGCAACTGCTACTCTCGGTGATGTGACCTCAAATTCGATAGGTATGACAGCCTCTGAGCCATGAGAGAGCTTAAACGGGGTTCCCCCGTGGCGGTGTTCGGTGTGGTCCTCAAGGCCCACAGTACTGAAGGTAGCTGCTCTACCCAGCTTCCCCTCAAATTCTCCACTTTTTTCCTCAATAGATTGACAATGACTTTATTAGCTGCTTCCACCTGTCCATTACTCTGTGGATGATGAACAGAGGCAAAATGAAGATCTATTCCCAAACGAATGCAGAAATCCACGAATTCTCTACTTGCAAACTGTGGTCCGTTATCTGTCACAATGGCTAGGGGCAACCCATGCCGGCAGATGATCTCCCCCCATACAAAATTCTTGACTACCTGCGATGTTATCTTAGCCAACGCCTTCACCTCCAGCCATTTCGAGAAGTAGTCCACCATGACTAGCAGCAATTTTCTCTGGCCACTTGCTTGGGGAAAGGGACCCACCAGATCTAGCCCCCATATAGCGAAAGGCCAGGGAGCTGTGATTGTCCGCAACCTCTGGGCCGGGAGGAGCTGGAGGGGGGCGAACTCCTGGCATTTATGACACCTTCTCGCGAATTCTTCCGCATCTTTCCTGAGGGTAGGCCAGAAGTACCCCTATCGCAGCACCCTCCCTTCTAATGTCCGGCTCCCAGAGTGACTCCCACATTCGCCCGAGTGAATCTCTTGTATAACCTTGGGAACCTCCTCATCTGACACACATCTGGCCAGCAATCCTGACAGCGTCTTGCGATATAAAACCCCATCCCTCAACAGGTAGTACGCCGATTTGTATCTGGTATGCCTCTTGTCGAGTTCTCTCTCGGTAACTGTCCTGACGTTAAAAAGATGATGAAGGGGTCCATCCAAGATCTTTGCTGGCATATCTCCATGAGTTCCCCTTCTTTTATAGACGGTCTGAAGAGCTCCGTCATTGTTCCCCCGGCCCGAGGGCCGTGCTTGGCGAGTTGATCAGCCTGGGTGCTCTCCTCCCTCGGGATGTGTTGGATTGAAAAGTTTCGGAACTGTCTTATGATGCCCTTGACCTTCTTAGATATAACTGGAGGGTGGGCTCCCTTGCCTCGAACTCCCCTTTGATCTGGCCTACCACCACCATGGAGTCTGTCCAGGCCTCAATGTCTTGTATTCCCAGCTCCCGGGCTAACCTGAGTCCCGCAATGACCGCCTCATATTCCGCTTGATTATTGGTAATCGTGAAATGAATCTTCAAAGCCTGCTCAATCCGGGTCCTCTCCGGGCTGATCAAGACCATCCCTCCTCCAAAGGAATTTCTTCCCGACGCTCCATCTACTAACATCTTCCAGGTTGCTCGAGGGGACACCTCTGTCTCCTGGACCTCAACTACATAGTCCACCAGGAAATCGGCTACCGCCTGTGCCTTTATGGCGAGCCTTGGGAACGAAGACGAGGTCGAATTCACTAAGCTCTATTGACCATTTAGCTAGCCTCCCGGAATGTTCTACCCCCTCCAAGATGCGACGGAGGGGGTGATCTGTTACCACCTGAATAGAATGAGCCTAAAAATACGGCCTGAGCTTTCGGGCCGAGATGATGAGCGCAAATGCTAACTTCTCAAGAATGGGGTACCCGAGCTCCGCTTTCTTCAGGACCCTGCTCACGTAATAGATCAGAAATTGCTTCATCCCTTCTTCTCGCACAAGAACCGAGCTCACTGCCCCAGTCCCTACCCCCAAATATAAAAACAGGATCTCTGCTTCCTTTGGTCCCTGGAGTAAGGGCGTCTGGGTAGGCTGTTGTTTTATAGCCTGGAAAGCCTTCTCACATTCCGAGGTCCACTCGAACCTCTTGCCTCCTCGCAGCATCCGAAATAAGGGCGAGCACCTCTCTCTGGCTCGAGAGAGAAACTTGCTTAGCCCTGCCAACTTGCCTGTGAGACGCTTAACTTCCTTAGCATTCCTAGGGGACTCCAATTCTAGGATTGCTCTCACTTTTTCGGGGTTGGGTTCCACTCCAGATGGAGTGAGAAGATGTCCCAGGAACCTTCCCCTGCTGGCACCAAAAACACATTTCAGGGGGTTGAGTCTCATTTTATACTTCCTTAGGGTTTCAAAGATCTCCTCCAGATCTAGGACATGAGCTTCGAGGTTCTTGCTTTTGATCATCAAGTCATCCACGTACACCTCGAGGTTCCTCCCTCTCTGTTCTCGGAAGATCCGATCCATCATTCTTTGATAGGTTGATCCCGCATTTTTCAAACCGAAAGACATCATATTAAAACAGAAGCATCCATCCTCCGTGACGAAGGTGACGTCCTTAACGTCCGGAGGATGCATGTGTATTTGATGATATCCAGAAAACGCATCCAAGAAACTCATAAAAGGGAAACTGATGGCTGAGTCAACCAGCGCGTCGATTCGGGGCAGCGGGTAACAATCCTTGGGGCATGCTTTATTTAAAAGAGAAAAATTCACACACATTCTCCACCTACCCTCCCCTTTTTTGACCATTACAACATTACTCACCCACCCCGGATACTTACAGGCGGATATGAACCCCGCCTTAAGTAATTTTTCTACTTCCTCTCGAATAGGTCCGGCCATCTTGGAGGCGATGACCCTATTCTTCTGCTGTATGGGGCGAGCGTTGGGGTCGAGATTGAGGCGGTGACAAGCGACATCTGTATCGACCCCTGGCATGTCTGCGGCGCTCCACGCGAAGACGTCAATATTTTCTGCACGCTGATCTTTATCTTCTCCTTTCTGCCTTCCTTGGTATGGATCTCTACCTCGAGGACCTCCACGACCACTTTCAGTCTCGATGGCTCTTCCCCCCCTTCCTTCTCTGCCTGCGTGTCCTGCTTCTTGGCTTCGTCTTCCACGATGGCCATCATCATCTCTTCCCCCAGCTTTTCCGCCTCCCCCCTGCTTGCGTCCTCTTCTTCCTGCCATGAGGCCCTTCTTTTTTCCGGCCGGGCCCCCTCCCCGGGCGACCCTCCCGCTTCTTCCATCTTCCTCTTCTCTTTCATCCCTTCCTCTTTTCTTAGATCCTCTTCCTCTGCCGCTCCCGTCTCTTCTCCCTCCTTTCCAGCCATTTCTAGCTTCCCCGCCATGTCCCTGTTCCTCACCATTTCTCCCTCTCCTTCAGCTCCTTCCTCCTCCATTTCTTCTACCATCCCCGTCTCCCCGAACTCCTCTCCCGCCATTTCTGGCTCCCCCGCAATGCCTCCAACCACTACTACTTCTCCCTCTCCTCCAGTACCTTCCTCTCCTCGCTCTTCTCCGCCTCCCCGTTCTTGTTGTAATTGCTCCATCCTCTTTCCCAACTCCTCCGCGTCTCCCTGCCAGGAGATGGTGTTCACTGCCGTCACGTAGCATTCCCTTGTGGCCTTTGGATCCCCCCGTACCCTGATTTGGGTACCTCCTGAATTCAGCTTCAAGCACTGGTGAAACGCTGATGGAATGCATCTGAAAGCGCTGATCAAGGGACGCCCAAAGATAGCGTTGTAACTACTGGGGGCATCCACTATGACAAAGCGGCAATTTCGGGACAGCCCTCCCAGGGTTACCTGAAGTCTCACTCCCCCCTCGACTTCTTTCCTCTCTCCTGAGAACCCAAACAGGGGTCCATCCGCCGCCAGCACCCTCCAGGCCTCCACCCTCATTGCATTGAATGCTTTTTTGAAAATCACATTCACCGAACTCCCATTGTCTACTAGGATCCGTGATACCGTGAAGTTCTCGATGGCCGTCCGTATCACCAGCGCATCACAAAAAGGGTCTTCATGGTCTGGCATGTCTCTCCTCGAAAAGGTAATCTTTTCATCTGGGGGAGGGGATTGTGACGTCGAGGCGACTCTTCGGCGGTACATAGTGTTGAAGGCTCGCCTTTCGGGCCGCCTCTATCCCCACCCCCCATGGATCACTCCAATTCCTCCGCGATCTCCTTCATCCGTTCGATCCACACATCGTTCCTCTTCCCCTGTGGCTATCACTTCTTCTATCCGTACTGGTCTTTACTGTTCTCCTGCCCCTCGAGTTCTCCTTATTTCCAAGAAATCTTGGCAGGTAGCCGTTGCGTGACCTTCCTCCTCGTGGAAGTCACAATATGGAAACGCCACCTCCCCCCCTTGCCTTCCTTCCTGAGGGTTCCTCCTTCTCCCTGCTCCTGCTCCTCTTCCTCTCTCCCGACCTCTTCCTCTGCCTCAGCCGATGGTCATAGCCTGCTGCGGAGGGGGAAAGGGCGGTCTATGACCATATACCCACCCTTGCTGGTGAAACCTTCCTGGTCCTCCTTGTTGATTCCTCCCCCTTGGGGAAATCCTCTACCTTGCCCTGGGGCAGGGCCTCCATGTTGCCTCCATCCCAGCTCTTGATACGCCGGCGCTCTCGGCTCCTCTCTTCTCCTTGCCTCCTGCTGCCTCCCACCTGACTCCCTCGACTCCATCTCAGTAAGCCTTGCCAATTTCTTCGCAAAAGCAGGGTTCGCCGCCTCCATCGCTATTTCTTTCGCCGCCCTCTCCATCAAGCCTTCAAAAGATAGTGGCGCCTTCCGGGTGAGGCTCATTTTGAAGAAGCCTTCCCTTAATCCCACAGTAAAGGCCATCTGGAGGGCAAACCCTGGCACCTCCTGTATATCCAAAATCTCTTCTTGGAACCTATCCACGTACTGAGCCAGCGACTCATCTGCCTTCTGCTTAATCAAAAAGATCGACTCCGAGTTCCTCTTCCTCTTCTTAGATGTGGAGAAACGCAGCTGGAAGCTCCTACTTAGGTCCTCGAAGCACTATATCGAGCATGTCAGGAGCTGATGGAACCAGTCCCTAGCTTTGTCCTTTAGAGTGATTGCAAAAAGGTGGCACTTAAATGCGCCCGTCATGGGCCTGATTGAAACAGCATCCTCGAACCACTGCAAGTGATGGAGGGGATCATCCTTCCCAACATAGTAGTTCATCTCGGGTTCTCGGAAGCCCTCCGGGACGGGAGCTGACAGGATTAGCTCGCAGAAGGGGGATCCTCTCGCCGCCGGTCTCTCCGCCCCTACTCGCGCGACGACCTCTCCTGGCGAGATGGTACTCGCCGGACTTGGGAACAGCTCCCTTCCCGCCATGTCTCTCCCGCTCCCTTCCACCATCACCTCCTTTCCCGGCCTTCTCCCCGGGGCATCTTCTCCTACTCGCGCCGAGATGATTTCTTCCTGCGCTGCGAGAGCCGGCACTTGAGGCAGTGGTGTTGAACAATCTCCTTGTCGCGGGATCCCTTATAGCAAATCCATGATCCCCTTGATTGAAGCCATGAACTCTTCTCTTCCGACAAATCCTCCCGGGTTGTCCGACCCCTCTCCTTCTCCTTCTCCCTGACCTCCCACCATGTGGTTGCTCAAGGTTCTTCCCTGAGGGCTGCGCTCCACGCTCATCGTACCAAAATGTTGGAACCAGCTTTCCGGTCCCTCCTAAAGTTCGAAACAGGATGAATCCCACACATACTCTCCCTGCGCTACCCTCCTGACGAGACTCGAAAGCCTGGAAATAGACCGAGGGGGCTCAGCTCGGAGGTCCCACCTCTTACCCGGAAGAACTGAAGGTCTTACCCTCCCTAGCCAGTGCTGAGCTAGGTGCATGTGAGGAAGATAGTGGAAAGGTTCAACAACCCCTTCTCAGGCACCTTTACCGATCTATTTATAGGCCTCTGAATCTGTTCTGCAAATAACACTTCTGAATTAACCTAAAATGACCAAAACACCCCGGACCGGGTCTGCGAACAACCAAACTCCGCTGTTCTAGAGAGCTATATGCAGACCTCCCGGGGTAGACATGTAAAATTACCTGGGGCATAAAGGTAAAATTCCCCCTTGGGGGTAAAAAGGTAAAGACATCTCTTTTCACATGTGGCGAGTGGGGAAAGAACTGTCAGGCGAGACGACCACCCCGTCCGTCTCGCCGGCCTCTCGCCCGGTGGGCCATCTCGCCCCCTAGGAGGTTTTGCCTAATAAGAGGTCTCGCCTACCTTTGTGGGCTGTCCATACCTCTCGCCTCTTGTAGGTGGGCCTCCTCCCCTCTCGCCAATCCTCCTTCCTTGCTTGCTTGGGTCATCTCTCGCGAGCCCAAGGTTGTACATAATCAATAATCATGATAACCAAAAATATTAGAAATTCCTGCAAATCGGGGCAAAGAAAAGAAGAGATGGAGGAAACCATCACTTGCATTGGTTTTACCGGATAAAGACGTCCAAATCCCACCACGACGTAGATCAGGGCAAAAGAAGACGAGGGAAGTCGAAATCTAACAAGAATGGCCAAAAATAGGAGTTAGGGCCGAAAACCCTAGCGAGAAAAACTTAAGGAATGAGGAAACTTTTACCACGATGACGAAGCTCTCGTTGAGAGCTTTCCAGATCTATATTTGGTTGAAGTTTTCGAGCACCGGAGCACCGTCGGAGGCCACAAGAATCACAAAAAAACTTTCTCTCTCTCACTCACACTGCTCTGGTTCGGGAGATGAACATGAGTCTGATCGGTTTAAAGAGGAAGAAGAAGAAGTAGGTATATATATGTGTGTAGTATTAGGATAACCATAAATAAGAAATGAACTGGGGTCTGCTGAACCGGGTTTTCGAAATGAAAAGAAGATTTCTCAAGTGGAAGAAAATTACTCGAGTAGAAGAAACATCACTCGGGAACAGGTAGCAGACTACTCGAGAACAGGCACAAGCATCTCGAGAAGAAGGTATGCAGTACTCGAGTACTGAAGAAGGGATTACTCGAGTACAGAAGGAGACTACTCGGGAACTAGAACTGATTACTCGAGAACAATAAAGTCCTTCTCGAGAACTACAGGGATTTCTCGAGAGATAAGAAGGTAGTTTTCGAGAACAAGTACAGGCATCTCGAGAACAGAAGGTAGTTCTCGAGAACAAGGTAGACAGTTCTCGAGAACAAGTAGCCAGTTCTCGAGAACAAGAAGGCAGAACTCGAGTATAGAATCAGCTTCTCGAATACAAGCAAGAAGGACAAGACCCACTTGACACTTCGTTGAGCCCATCTCGACGATTGTCGAGCTCCGCTCGAAGATCGTCGAACACAGAGGAAGCGTCGAGTGGGTTTTGTCCAAAATCTGGATAAACAAGCTCAACGGACGCAAAAACGCACAAACGGTGCAACGCCGTCAACAAAATGAAAAAGGGGTAATGCCCTAACGCCAAAATTATGACGTCGACAAATCCAATAATGACATCAGAAAATCAGGGGCGTTATAGTCACACCACCTAAAAGAAGTTTCGTCCCGAAACTTAACTTAACCTTAAAACCAAATCCAAACCAAAACCCATTTATTACCAAAAACCTGAAGTCATACCTGAATTAAGGGAAGAGATGCCCATGAGATTCTCTCATTGCCGATTCCAATTCCCACATCGCGCTCTCGACATCTTGATTTCACCAGAGAACGTTGACTATGGGGATGGTCTTTCTCTACAACACTCGATCTTGAGAATCCAAAATACGAACAGGTTCTTACACATACGTAAGGTTGGGCTGAATCGGGGGCACCGAGTCAAGGACTTGACGATCACTATGGATACACTTCCGCAACTGGCTCACATGGAATACATAATGGACACCAAGGAAGTTAGCAGGCAACTCTAGCCTATAAGTTGATACTCTGATGCGCTCAAGAATTTGAAAAGGTCCCACATACCGGGGGTCTAACTTGTGGTTCCTTCCAAACCTTTTAACACCTGACATCGGAGAAACTTTCAAAAAAACCATGTCCCCAATAGCGAACTCCAAATCAACCCTTCGTTGGTTAACATATTTCTCAAATCGCTCTTGTGCCACACTGAGCTTTTCTCAAATATGAGCCACGACACAATTCATCTCTTCAAGTGCTTCCGGACCAAACAATAGTCTCTCACCAACCTCAACCCAAAATAAAGGAGTCCTGCAAAGCCTCCCATATAAGGCCTCAAATCGGGCCATCTGCAGACTCTCTTGATAACTATTATTGTTAGCAAACTCCAGGAGACTGAGATGTTCATCCTAAGCACCACCGTGATCCAAAATATAATACCTGATCATATATTCTATGATCTCATCAACTCTTTCTGCCTGACCATTTGTCTGCGGATGATAGGCGGTGGAATACCTCAAATCGGTACCCAACCCCTCCTGTAAACTCTTCCAAAAAGGAAGCGTAAATCTAGAGTCTCGATCCGATATGATACTGACAGGTACTCCATACAATTTGATAACCTCATCAAGGTACAATTCAACTATCTTCTTCATAGAATATCCAATCTTAAAAGGTACAAAGTGAGTACTTTTAGTCAATCTATCAACTATCACCCAAACAGAGTCGTGTCAACATGGAGATCTCGGTAAGACAGTGATGAAATCCATCGAAATACTCTCCCACTTCCCACTTGGAATATCAAGCAGTGTCAATTTATGTTCAGGCCTCCTATGGTCAGCCTTAATACGCTGATACGTATAACATTCCGACACAAACTTCGCGATATCAATCTTCATCCCCGACCACCAAATAATTTTCTTTATACTTTTATACATTTTAGTGGAACCATGATTGTTGAAACCGAAAGCTCGGCCTCTTGTGGAGTTCACCCTTGGGGAAGGGGTGATCGCACACTTACTTCTCTCCTGCAAGCCAAACGACAAAAGAAAAGAAAACTGACCCAAGAGCTCGGCTGGGAGGTCCCACCACATACCCGGAAGATCTTATAGCGCTTCCACTCCTTAGTCAAAGGCTGAGCTAAGGCTACCTCAGAAAGTGCTGGAAGCCTAGGGAACAGGTGAACACCAAAAGCATGCCTTCTGAGGTACCCCTTGGGTCCAATTTATAGATTTCTGAAATCTGCCTGCAAATAGCCAACCCCCGCTGTTCTGAACGGCTATATGCAGTCCAGTTTGGCCTGCCAACAGCATAACTCCATTGTTCTGAAAGGCTATGGGCAGACTAGTGGGAACAAAACGGTAAAAAACATCATGCGGCGCCGGGCAAGTCCCTTCCCAAAGCTTTTTGCTCGAACGGGACGGCGAATATGGGCTCGATAGGGACCTGCACGTCGTCTTCTCCTAGCGAGTGCGAACCTTTTGGCTCTACCCGCCTCTGATGATTCAATCCCGCCTGGGCGTGTTGGGGACCCGATGAATGCTAAACTCCGCTCGACAAACGGTGAGTTCCGTTCGACGAATGACGAGCTCCGTTCAACGAACGCCGAGCTCCGTTCGACAAACGCCGAGCTCCATTCGATGAAATGAATGGATTGGCGTCATCTGGGCCGCCTGGTACTCGTTGCTTTTACTCGCCTTCTGACAAGTGTGGGCCCGGCTGGCCATACTCGCGTGCTGCCAGCCGGGCTCGCCTGGGGAGCTGGACACTGCCGAACACTGCCCCCCATGGTGCTTGGCCGAGATTTTGAGGAAAGGAGAGCAGGCCGGTCTGGTTCTTGGCAACCCCACTCGCCGGATACGGGGTTGTACATAATCCCCGCTCTTTTTGAGCTTGGAAAAGCTCGGAAAGAATCATCTAACCCCAAGTGTTCGACTAGTGTGGCAGGAACCAGGGAGAAGTTTCGGGTGGGGTCCACCTGCGGCTATATATATGAGCCTACATACCTGGGTGACTTTTGTCATTCCCTTCGCTCTAACCTTGCCGAGATTCTAATCCCTGAGGAGATCCAAGAGAGGCTTCCTCTGCTCGCATTGCAGGCCTGACCGCAGTTCCACTTGCCATCCCGCAGGGTGGCTCGGCCGAGCCCAATCCCGCCAAGAGGGCGAAACCATTTCCCCAGGCAGCCGAGCCCATATTTTATGACCTGAAGATGACCCTGGAGCACGGGACCGGCTCCACCAATCTGCCTGCCCTTGAGAAGGTAAAAAATATTGTTGACCTCTGTGCCGACCCGGACAGCCAGCAGGATGATGCCGACGACTCCGCGCCGCAAGCAAAGAACACTCTTGGCGACTTGCGGTTTAGAACTCCAGAGAATTGCCATCGGGACCCGTCACCCCCCTTTGGAAACCTGGGGCTAGACTCGCAGAGGCCAAACTCGTCGGTTCGGGCCCCTTCCCCTCACCGTTCTGGGCTTCAACCTCCTTTCACCGAAAGTACGCTGCCCAAGCCGTGGTAACAATCTGAGATTGATCCATCCCCGCACTTTCATGGAGTTGATGAGCTCGTTAAGTAAGTCGGCCTCTGGTTATTGTCCTGTGGTTTTTCGGGACATTCGCCACCCATACTGATGTTTAACTGTCTTCACAGCTCTTCCTAGCCAGTCCGAGGCTGAAGAGTCTTCGAGGATAACCCGCTATTCCCCCTTCCCTGCCCGAGCTCGCTAGACTCCTATCTGGGCTCTGAAGTGGAGAACGGGGAGCTTGAAAGATATGGTATACCTTAGATACCAATCAAATAGGGGATAGATCTGATTTACTCTAGACGGGGGGGGGGGGGGGGGGGGTGAATAGAGTAATTAAATTTCTGGTTATTTTGATTCAAATCAGAGTATTAAAAAAATACGTGATACTATAGTAGTAACAAAAAATGTAAACTAAACTAAGCTATCACATGAAACAAATCTAACACAACAAAGCTACCCTATCACAGTAAAGGAAAAGCAACACAGAAAATGATCAACCAGACGACAGAAATATTTTATAGTGGTTCCTCAAACTAGGTACATTCACTCTTCTACCACCCTGTTAGGAATCCACTTGCAGGTTTTTGATCAGGTGACTGCCACCACAAGATCTATTTCTAGGGAGATCTCACAACCCTTTGAGCTTTTGATCAGGTGCCCAAAAACCAAGAATAAACTTTTGAAGGGAGTTAATAAACCCTTTATACAGGATGTGAGAGAGGTGATGTTGTCTTCTCTTTCTCTAATCAACAGAGAAGACTTAGTGGATTGTTGTTGTCAAGAGCTCCTTCTAAAATCACTTGGAGCCTTGCTCAGGGTGTAGGTCTTCAGCTTTGTCTTGAAATGATGTCCAGGAACTTCTGACTGATAGAATAATTGTTTTCCTTGAATGTTCCTGGAGAGAAGTTGAAGAAAACTCTTGATCTTTATTTGTTGTTCTTCTTCAGTCTTCAGTAAGCACAAGGAGAAAACTGGATGTTTTCTGCATAGAGAAGAAGCAGATAATCTTGTGTATGTTTCTGTAAATCTTCTCTTGTTCTTATCTGCTGAAAAGAGAAAAATCTCTTTTATATTCTCTGTCAAATTCTCCTTTGAATTTTGAATACCCAACATTGATTGCTGATTGCCTGGAGAGAATGAAATACAGCTGGAGAATATTGTCTTTAATGAGTTTCCCAATTGTCCCAATAAATTAAGCAAGTAATTAACCCTGATGAAGACCATAATTAATGATGCCAATAACGGCTATATTCAGGGGAATATATGCATTAATTACTCAGAATTACTGCTAAATAATATAGAAAATAAGGACAGAAAATAAGGAAAAACTCTAAGTCAGGCTTGGACAGAAATCGTCGACCTCTGGATAGATTTTGTCAACCGGAGATCCAAGTTCATCGTGCTAAGAAATCTTGTATGTCGACCTGCGATCAGCGAACTGCATTCTACGAATATCTTTCCAATTCTGCGGTCCAAGTTCGTCGAGCACAAAATCTGTCTTCGTCGAGCTGAGTTTAGAGAACAAAAACTGTTGAAGTTGAATTCCAGACTTCGTCGATCTGAGCTCGAATATCGTCAAACTCAACTCAGAGAATTAACTCTGAGTTCGTCGAGTAGAGCATGACTATCGTCGAGATGAGTTTGACGAATGTCGAACTTATATACTGAACTTTGATTTCTTCTAAGTCTTGAGTCTCCTGAAGTCTTCTATTGGCTGGTCCATCAAGGTTGAACCTAATGACCTAGCCTAAACTGTAGGAGTCAAAGAATTGACCCTGGCTATACAATGTGGGTCAAACTTATCCTAATTAGTGAACCTAGCCCAAATCCAAACTAAGGATCGAACAATCTCCTCCTATTTGGGTGAGGTCACTAATAATATAAACATAAAATGATCACAAAGCAGAGTAATATATCTGGCAGAAAATTAAAATATTCAGCAGATATGTACATAATAGTAGCTTTGTGACAGTTATAAAAATAGAGTTCAGAAATAAAAACTAGACAAAATATTCACTTGTTCTTCTTTGTCTTTCCTCTATCAGCTTTGTTAGTTTGCTCAGAGGGCTGTGTGAATTTGATTTCTCTGTTGGGATTGGCAGCTTCTCTTTTAGACATTATCATGTCAGCTGCTCCAATTATATTGAGAGAAGTTGCTCTGGGAACCACAGCCTCTGGATGCAAATTCATATAAGCATCTACATTGAAGAATTTATTAGCCTTATCATACCTTTTAAGTTCTTCTTTCCTGTGGGTTGACATTGTGGAGTATTGAGAAGGATCTCTACCTTCAGCTTTAGCTTTGTTGATCAAGGAGAGTCTAACTAGTTCTTGAAATCTGCCATTCTTGCAGTGGTATCTTGTTCAGGATCCATAAAGTGGACTGGAGGAGAATCTGTCCTTTTTGGACTGTTGTCTTTCTCAGATTTTTCAGTTACAGATACTTTCTATTGTTGTTGCATTTCTTGCTTCTGATGTTGTTGTAGCTATCTGCTGCTGCTTGGATGTCTGTGCTGACTACTTCCATGAAATTGAGATCTAGAAGATCTATCATGCTGTCTTTGATAAGTTTGAGTATAAGATGTAGATCTTTGAGAAATGTTTCCTGAAGCACCAGCAACTGGAGGACGAGGAGGAGGACCTCTCCAGTTCCTTTGAGAAGGAGGAGGAGGAGAGTACCTTCTGCTGTTCTTCATAGATTTCTTCTCATTCTTGGATAGCCACATCCATGAGGCCATCCCTGGGTAAGGAGTGATATTCTGCAGTATGTAGTAGGGAGTATCATGGGTGGGATTTAGCTTGGGGGCAGCTTTAGGAACAGCTTTCCTTTTCTTAACAGCTTTCTTCTTAAACTTTGAACTATCAGATTCATCAGAATCATCAGAATCATCATCATCATCTTCATCAGATGATCTTTGAGGATTGTCATATAAAGCATCAAGTGCTTTCAAAATATCTTTGGAAATTTGTTTCTCAGCCTGGGGTTGTACTGGAAGTTCTGCAACTTCTGCAACTACTGTTTTAGCAACACTTTCAAGAGCAATTGAACTTTCTTCTACTATATCAGCCATAATAATTTCATCTAGATCTGGTAAAGAACTATCATCCATCTTATATGTAGGAGGTGAGATAGCATTTTGAGGAGAAATAGCCTTGGGGGCTGAAACTAGTGCAAGAACATTCTCAATCATATGTTCTTCTGTGAATACTGGAACTACAAAACTAGCCTTGAGTTGCTTAGCAACTGCAGGACTTATTGGAGAAGTATAGGGAACTATAGCCCTAGACCGCTGATAAGAAAAACTAGGTAGAATATCTTTGTAAATAAAACTAAATGAATTTAGTAAAGAATATAGATTAACTGTGGGATTTATAATATAATCACCAACAGTAATTATTTCTGCTATAACTGAGTCAGCCATCTCTATGTCAGAATCTGTAAACAATTTAATTATTTCTGCTGGAGGGGCCGCTTCTACTGAATAATCAGACATCTCAGAATCTGCTGTTGCTGCTACACTGGGGGGGAACTGGAGCTTCTACAGAACATCTCCCCCTGACTCAGTTTAGAGGGTCCTGAATCCAATCCCCTAAAAGAAGGGACAGAAGACAGGGTAGCAATTCTGGAAGAGAGAGAGGTGATGGAAGCAAAAAGAGGGGCAATAGCATTAGCTATAAGTTTCTCAAGAGAGAGAGAAATAAAAGCAAGAAGATATTTTGCAATATCAGAAAAATTGAGATATAGGGGTTCAGAAGCAGAGGAGTAGGGGGTTTGATGTCCATAATTTGAACATACAGAGAATGCATTGGAGAAGTTTGTATGGGTGTATTCTGGAGCAATAAATGGAATATCAATGGGGATGGCTGGAGGGATAGTAATAGAAGGAATTGCAGTGGTAGAAAGGGAAACTATGGTTGTGGGTGAGGAGATGGGTTCCTGGATTGGAGAATTATGTGGAGATGGTTGAGGAGACAGAAGATTGAAGGAGTGTTGTGAGGTAGATGGAATTTCAGATATATTAATGTGAGGTGGAGAATGAGTAGGTGGAGATGAAGGTGGTGTTGGAACTGGTGTGAGTAGATGTTGAGGAGTATGAGTTGGAGAAGAGGATGGTTGTTGTTGAGGAGGAGGTGAAGGAATTCTTGTGGAGGGAAGGACATCTTCTGGAGGTGGAGGAGTGGCTGTCACTGCCCTGGTGCTCTCAGAAGTCCTGGAAGAGGAGGAAGCCCTAGATGTCTTTGAGATTTTCCTCTCCCATTTGCCAAAAAGTGTAGATGTAAGCCTTTTTGAGGCATTAATGAACACTGTCGGGGAGACCAGTAGTTCAGATGCCTTCTCTTGAAGGAAGATTCCCAAAACTCTGTCATAACAAACTTCTTTCTTATTGTTTTTCTTCTTTATCAAATCAAATAGTTGTTTTCCCCAGTTAACTGCTCTCTTATTTACCAAGACACACATCACCAAGAACTAGTGCCTTGTAATGTAGTCATGGGAGGTATGCTTGCCCAGCAGAACCTTCCCGACAACATCATCCAAAAATTTATACTCAGAATATAAATTTTTCTTAAGTAATTTATTTGGCTTTTCTCTAGTGACCCATGTTTATCAGCATGTTCTCATATTCAGTATTGTCCATCTATATATCTTCATCTCCATTCAACAAACCAAAGATCTCAGACAGTACGGTGGGGGTTAAAGAAATCTTATTGCCTGATATAGTGCCGGTCATTGTATCTGCATCTGGAGTGGTGGAAGTGAATACCCATTCCCTAATCTTTGTAGCCGCAATCTTGATTCTGTTGGTCATGAAATTCTTCAGATTTTGTTCCTCAAAGAGTTTCAGTATATCCAAAAAGATCTGGTCTGAATGTTGGAATGAATCGAAATCGATGTCAAAGCCCATATCGAACTTCATCACTGCCAGAGAGCTTGGTGGAATCACCATTGTTCGCCTGCAAAGGAAAATAGAGAGATCAAGTGCAAATGGAACCGAAAGCGCGGGACGGAGCTCGAAGAAAACCTAGATATATGGTTTTCAGAATATGAAGCGACAGACTCCGTCCGATGAAAAATAAAAATTCTCCGATCTGCGTTCGATGAAATATTTTATTGTCAAAAGAGTTCGTCGATCCCAGTCAGAAGAAGCAAAAACAATTCGTCTATCTCGGGTTGACGAAACATTTCCTGAAGCAATATCGTCGATCTTCGTTCGACGAATAGAACTTCACACACAGAGAGTTCATTGATCTCAGGTCGGCGAATTATCTCAAGAACGTTTCTCAGTTCGTCGAGCTCCGTTCGACGAACTGTGGCAAATTCTTCGACCACAGATAGAAAATTAAATTAATGCATCACCATTGATCATACCTAGTTGATTCATAAAGAACAGATGTTTCTTCTCATCCAAGGGTTTGGTGAAGATATCTATCTTTTGCAAATCAGTAGAGACAAAGGTGAGATTAATTTTCTTTTTGTCTACACACTCCCTAATGAAATGATGTCTTACATCTATATGTTTAGTCCTACTATGATGTACTGGATTCTGTGCAATAGAAATTGCACTTGTGTTATCACACAGTAGAGCTGAATTATTTAAGTTGACACCATAGTCTAGAAGTTGGTTTTGAATCCACAGCATCTGTGAGCAACAACTGGTTTGTTTCTTGCAAAACCATGACACCAGTTTATCACCAAGGAATTGACATGTCCCTGATGTGCTCTTCATGTATACTTTATATCCAGTAAAGTCAGCAGCAGAGTATCCAGTTAACTCAAATTCTGACTCAGTTGGATACCAAAGTCCTAGATTAGGGCAACTCTTTATATATCTTAAAATCTTTTTTAAGAAAATAAGGTGAGATTCTTTAGGGTTCACCTGGAACCTAGCACAAAGACATGTAGTAAACATAATGTTTGGTCTACTTGTTGTAAGATATAACAGGGACCCAACAATGGTCCTATATAATTTCTGATCTACAGGTTTCCCATGTTCATCAGAATTAATTACAGCATTAGTAACCATAGGTGTTTTCTTTGCTGAAGCATCAGCCATCCCAAACCTTTTAATTAGCTCCTTAACATATTTAGATTGGGATAAGAAGATGCCATCAGGTGTCTGCTTCACTTGGAGACCAAGAAAGTAGGAGAGCTTACCCTTGCTACTCATTTCAAACTTTGAATGCATAAGGTTAGAGAACCTTTTGCATAGTTTGAAATCTGTCGAACCAAATATAATATCATCTACATATATTTGTACTAATAATATTTTATTATGATGATGCTTAATAAATAAAGTCTTATCTACTATGCCTCTAGAAAATTCATGCTCTAAGAGAAAGCTAGCTAAGGTTTCATACCAAGCTCTTGGAGCTTGCTTTAGACCATATAGAGTCTTATGCAATTTGAAAACATAAGAGGGATGAGTATGAGAAATAAAACCTGGTGGTTGTTCTACATAAACCTCTTCTTTAAGTTCACCATTAAGGAATGCACTCTTGACAACCATCTGATAATCCTTGAACTTCTTGTAGGCTGCATAGGCTAGAAAAATTCTGATTGCTTCAATCCTTGCAACTGTTGCAAATGTCTGGTCATAGTCTATGTCTTCTTCTTGTCTGTATCCTTGAGCAACTAGTCTGGCCTTGTTCCTTATGATAAGACCTTGAGCATCCAGCTTGCTTCTAAATACCCATTTAATTCCAATGACTGGGTAGTCTTTTGGTCTTGGAAGTAAATCTCAAACTCTACATCTCTCAAATTGGTTGAGCTCCTCTTGTATTGTAATAATCCAGTGTGGATCTTGTTCAACATCTTTAATGGATTGGGGCTCAATTTGAGATATTAAGCAGGCATGCATCATGTCCTGGTGGAGTTGATGCCTTGTCTGCATACCAACTGAATTGTCTCCAATCACTTGAGATACAGGGTGATCTCTAAGTGTGATAAATTCAGTAGGAGGAGTTGTTTGAGCAACAACTTGTGAAGTTAATTCCTCTTATGGAATTATAGTTGTTGGAGGAAGTTCAGCCACTTCCAAACTTTCTTCTTCGCTCTCTTCTTCAACTTGTGTAGAAAGATGTGATGGAGCCTCTTGGGTTAGGTTTAAATCATCCAATCTCACACACAAGTGAGGTACCTACAAAGTGTTATTGGTAGAAATTTCTTTCTCCTTATAAAACATGTTAGTCTCATCAAATGAAATATGAATAGATTCTTCTATTTTCATTGTTGATTTATTATAAACCCTATAAGCCTTGCTTACTTGGGAATATCCAAGAAAAATTCTCATTTCAGCCTTGGCTTCAAACTTTCTAATGTGTTTCTTATTATTGTTGTGAATATAACATATGCAACCCAAAATTTTGAAATAATCTACTTTAGGTTTCTTCCATTTAAGTAGCTCATAAGGAGTCTTATTCTTAAGCTTGTATATCAGACTTCTGTTTAGTATATAATTTGTTGTGCTCACAACCTCTGCCCAAAAGGATAGAGGCAAATGAGCATCTACAAGTAATGTGCCTGCAGATTTAATTAGGGTTCTATTTTTCCTTTCAGCAACCCCATTTTGTTGAGGTGTTCTAGAAGCTGAGAAGCAGTTCCTGATACCTTCCTTCTCACAGAACTCTTGCATAAGAAGAGACTCAAACTTACTACCATGATCACTTATAATCAATGCAAATGAAGTAGAGTACTCAATCTGTATGTTCTTGAGAAAATTTGTAAGAACTTTGAAGTTATCTGACTTAGATCTCAGAAAAAATACCCAAGTGAATCTAGAGAAGTCATCTACAATCACTAAAGTATAAGATTTTCCTCCTAGGTTTTGTACAACAATAGTGCCAAAAAGGTCCATATGTAGAAAGTACAATATTCTAGGTGAGTCACTTTTATTTACAGATTTAAAACTATTTTTAGTTTGTTTGCCTAACTGACAAGCCCTGCAAAGGCTTTCCTTCTTGTTGAGGCAAGAAGACAATCCTCTAACAAGGTTGTCCCTAGAGAGTTTAGTAATATTTTTTAAGTTTACATGACCTAATCTCCTATGCCAAAGGTCATTATTATTACTAGTTTTATTAAATAAACATATTTCAGTTTTGGCAGACTTAAAGTTAACTACATAAATATTTCCTACTCTAGTACCAGTCAATACTACATGGTTATCTACTGAAGTAATAATGTAGGAAGTTTTATTATAGGATACCAGAAACCTTTCATCACATAACTGACTTATGGATATCAGGTTGTGCTTTAGTCCACTTACATATGCAACATTCCTGAAGGTGACTGCTCCATTCTTGACCTTTCCATATCCTTCAGTCTGGCCACAATTGGAATCACCAAATATTACTTTAGGTCCTAACTTTGACTTGTAGTTGATTAGGTTGTCCTTGTTTCCAATCATGTGTTTTGAACAACCACTATCCAGATATCATTGTTGCTTTATGGTGGGATAGTCTTTCACCTGCAATAAAACAGATTAGCTATTCTTGACTCAGGTTACCTTGGGTCCTTCTTTCTTCACATAATTAAACTAGAGATATAAGAATATTCAGGTTGACATTTATAACCTAAGGGATTATATATTCTAGGTGGAATAATCCATTGATTAAATTGATTGAAGGAAGATCTTGGTTGATTATGATTTTTAGAAAAATTCAAATTTCTGTTAAGATGAACTGCGTTCGACGAATTCTGGTGAGTTTGTCGATCTGAGTTCGACGAATGGGGATGAGTTCGTCGAACTCCACTCAAAGAATGGAAGTATTCGTTCTCTGGGCCCCAAAATCGTCGATCTCGGTTCGACGAACCATACTGATTTTATCGATCGTAGTTCAACGAATAATTATAGTGAAAGTTTGCGTTCAGAGTTCGTCGACTTGAGTTTGACGAACTATACACATTTCCTTGATCTGAGTTCGACGAAATCTGTTAAACATTGTTATGGTTTAGATTTTTCTTATTCTTATTCTTTGGTTTAACTTTTGTTTGTCTAACATTATTATTAATATCTATCTTATCTTTTCCTTTTTCTTAAACAAATTTTATAGGTGTTGACAATATATTTTTCTAGATTAGTGGAGGTTGGCTTGATGAAGCACCTAAGCTCAGCTTGTCATTTAGCCTAGCATTTACTGTGCTTGTGATGTCCATCAACTTGATACTTCTCCCATTTAAGGATTCTTCAAGTTGTCTTGCCTCAGCTAATTCAGATTTTAATGAGATAATTTGTTCATTTGCTAGAGTTAATTCATCTTTTAGTTTAATGTTTTCAGAAGTCAAGTTTTCTTGATCAGTTAATTTTTCCCTAAGAGCTTTAATTTCCTTTTCAGAATTAATTAAGTCTATACATAAAGATTTAAATTCAATTTTGAAATTTCCATAATTGTAATCAACGGAAGACAATACCTGATCTGCCTCTGATTCAGATGATTCTTCATTATCTGACTGCTCAGCTTCTGATGGACTGCATGAGGCATTGATAGCGATGAGGCAAACTTCTCTTTCCTTTGCTTCCTCTTCATCTTCACTAGAGCTGGAAGATGAGGATTCTTCTTCAGTGTCACTCCAGGTTTCAGCCACAAAGCCTTTCTCCTTTCTTTTATGCTTGCTGGAGGATGGCTTGTTGTAGTACTGTTTTCTGGAGTCTTGCTCTCTTCTTCTTTCCTTCTTTTGATTTTCTAGACACTCTGAAATAAAGTGTCCTGGTTTCCTGCACACAAAACAAACAATCTCTTTAGTGGGTGTCTTGTCATACCTGGGTTTGTCATCTTGCCTAGATGACATTCTTCTGAAGTCCTTCTTTGGCATTTTGTAGAATCTCTTGGCTAAGAGACTCAGAAGTTCTTCACTTGCTGTTGGAGCTTCTGATTCTTCTGAAGCTTTGAATGATATGTTCTGCTCCTTTCTTGCTGGAGGAGGAGTCTTCTGCTCTGTAGCTTCTCTTGACTTTATCAGCTGCTTATAAGACTTGAGCTTTCTCATAAGAGATTCAATGGAAATTGCATTCAAGCTTCTGGCCTCCTTGATTGCCCATATTCTGGAATCCCATGAGTTAGGGAAGCACATGAGGATTTTGTCATTCACTTCAGTGAGAGTGATATCCTTATCCAGAGTCTTTAGCTCATTGATGATTGAGCTTAATCTGTTATACATATCACTAACAGACTCTGATTCATCCTTCTTGAAGTTTTCATATTGGGAGATGAAAGTTGATCTCCTGTCCTTTCTCTCATCTGCTGATCCAGCAACCATCTGGTTGAGAGAGTCCCAGATGGCCTTGGCAGATGTGAACTCAGCCACTTTTTGGAATATGTCATCTGACATAGTCTGTGTTAGGATGTCCATGTCCTTTACATCTGCTATTTTGGCCTTCTTTTGAGCATCTGTTCACTCAGGTGGTGGAACGACATGTGTGCTTGAAGATGTAGTAGCAGATGTAGGTTCAGGGGGGCCTGTCAAAATATAATTATATATGTCTTCATCAATAAAATTCATATAAAGCCTAATTCTTGCCTTCCAGATGACAAACTTATTTAAGTTGCACACTGGAGGTCTGGTGCTTGCATAATCCTTATTTTGTGTCATGCTGTGAGAAAAACTAAGGAAACTGAAATCAGATATATCAAGGATCTTTTGGTTCAAGTATTAGCTTGTATAACCAAAGGAACACTGCTCTGATACCAATTAAAAGATATGGTATGCCTTAGATACCAATAAAATAGAGGATAGATCTGATTTACTCTAGAGGGGGGTGAATAGAGTAATTAAATTTCTAGCTATTTTGATTTAAATCAGAGTATTAAAAAAATAGGTGATATTGTAGTAGTAATAGAGAATGTAAACTAAACTAAGCTATCACAGGAAATAAATCTAACACAGCAAAGCTACCTTATCACAGCAAAGCAAAAGCAACACAAAAAATGATCAACCAAATGACACAAGAATTTTATAATGGTTCCTCAAACTAGGTACATCCACTCTTCTACCACCCTGGTACGAATCCACTAGCAGGTTTTTGATCAGGTGACTGCTACCATAAGATCTATTTCCAGGGAGATCTCACAACCCTTTGAGCTTTTGATCAGATGCCCAAAAACCAAGAATAAACTTTTGAAGGGAGTTAATAAACCCTTTATACAGGAGGTGAGAGAGGTGATGTTGTCTTCTCTTTCTCTAATCAACAGAGAAGACTTAGTGGATTGTTGTTGTCAAGAGCTCCTTCTAAAATCAATTGGAGTCTTGCTTAGTGTGTAGGTCTTCAGCCTTGTCTTGAAATGATGTACAGGAACTTCTGACTGATAGAATGATTATTATCCTTGAATGTTCCTGGAGAGAAGTTGAAGAAGACTCTTGATCTTTGTTTGTTGTTCTTCTTCAGTCTTTAGTAAGCACAAGGAGAAAATTGGATGTTTTCTGCATAGAGAAGAAACAGATAATCTTGTGTATGTTTCTGTAAATCTTCTCTTGTTCTTATCTGCTAAAAAGAGAAAAATCTCTTTTATATTGTCTGTTAAATTCTCCTTTGAATTTTGAATACCCAGCATTGATTGTCGATTGCCCTAAGAGAATGAAATACGACTGGAGAATATTATCTTTAATGAGTTTCCCAACTGTCCCAATAAATTAAGCAAGTAATTAACCCTGATGAATACCATAATTAATGCTGCCAATAATGGCTATATTCAGGGGAATATATGTATTAATTACTCAGAGAATTACTGCTAAATAATATAGAAAATAAGGACAGAAAATAAGGAAAAACTCTAACTCAGGCTTGGACAGAAATCGTCGACCTCTGAACAGATTTCGTGGACCGGAGATCCAAGTTCGTCGAGCTGAGAAATCCTGTTCGTCGACCTACGCTCAACGAACTGCATTCTGCGAATATCTTGCCAATTCTGCGGTCCACGTTCGTCGAGCACAGAATCTGTCTTCGTCGAGCTGAGTTCAGAGAACAAAAACTATTGAAGTTGAATTCCAGACTTCGTTGATCGGAGCTCGAATATCATCGAGCTCAACTCAGAGAATTAACTCTGAGTTCGTCGAGTAGAGCATGACTATCGTCGAGATGAGTTCGACGAACGTCGAACTTATATACCGAACTTTGATTTCTTCTAAGTCTTGAGTCTCCTGAGGTCTTCTGTTGGCTGGTCCATCAAGGTTGAACCTAATGACTTAGCCTAAACTTTATGACTCAAAGACTTGACCCTGGCTATACAATGTGGGTCAAACTAATCCTAATTAGTGAACCTAGCCCAAATCCAAACTAGGGATCCAACAGAGCTGACGAGGAGGGGGATCAGGCTCTTCAAGAAGCTCGTGTGCGACCTGCGCCAGGTGTAAGGGGTCAACGAGGCGCTGCAGCGTGACTACGTATGACTTGCGGACGAGGTGAGGGGTAATCCAAAGGGCGAGGCGGTGTATCCTTCCCGATTTCTAGATGAGATCGATGAGGGCCTCCTTATCGCCCAGAAAAACTCGGGGCAGATTCGCGAGCTCCTCAGCTTGCAGCAATCGAGGGGGCGGGTGATGCGAGGTCGGGGTAGATAAAATGGCTCCATTGGTGAGCCAACTAGCACTCGCCTATTGATTCCCTCTGCTCATGCATCATGTTTCCCCTTTTTTCTTCTGTACCTGATTTCTCCATAGTATTCATTCCTTTAGCCTGTAATACCTTTGGACATTTTTAGATTCTAATGTCAGGTACCCGAATAATACTATATAGCCCTTCATATTCAGTTCGATATGTGATGGGACATGTTATAGAAGTCGGCGAGCTTGGGTTGGCGAGATGGGACAGGTGAGCTGGACTGATCGGTCAGCTCAGCCTCAGATTTCTTTTTCTATAAATAGCACCCCCTCACCAACCCTGTACCACCGCCTTTACTGCCTTCATACTCTCTCTTCTTGCACTCTTTCCTTTCGTACTCGCGTTCTAACCCTCCTGCGAGCATGGGTAAGACGAACACTGATGCCGACGGCCGCGCAAAATGTGCCAAACATTTCTCGGACTATTGCTTCTTTGACGGGAACACGGCCGAGGCGGAGCTCGCCGAATTCGTCACCGACTACATTCCCCCTGGCTTCGAGGCACGCCGACCCAGGGAGTAGGAGGCCATCAACACTTTTACCCCGACGAGCTCGCCTTCCCCATCTCGCATTTTGAGGTGGGGTTGCGCCTACTACTCTGGCCGGAAATCCGCCAGATACTGAAGTACTACGGTGCGGTGCCCGCACAACTTAACTCGAATGTCATCGCCATGATGGTGGAGTTCGCGTGCTTCCTCCGTCGGGAGCGGATAGAGTTCAACCTGACTGTTTTCAAGAAACTCTTCACCTACAAGGCGACCCCAGATGGCGTCGCCTACTTCGGGGGCTCATTCATAAAAGTTTGCGAGATCGCGAACAAGCACCACAACTGGAAGACCAAGATCGCCTTCATCAAGGGCGATCTCGGCAACATCTCCTACTCCCCCCAGCAAAAGGGCGAGGACGTCAACCGGCCCCCCACCGTGTCCGACAACGACGCCGAGCTCCATAAATTCTTCCTCCACAAAGACTTCGAGGTCGCCTTCATTCGAAGGGGCGTCGACTCGCTCTGCCCTGTTCTTCCCGGCGAAGGTATTCTTCTCTTTCCTCTTACTCAGCTCGCTAAATCATCATAGAATTTTCCTAAGTTTTTTTGTGCAAGGGAACGAATGATTCCAGTGAACCCATCGTTCGCGGACTCGGGATTACAACCAGACCCCCTTGCTCGCGAGAGGGCGGCGGCGGAGGCCTGCCAAGACGAGCCGGCTTCCTCCAAACCATCGTCCAGCAAGATGCGACCTGAGCCTGCGGGATCAAGCCCGCCCCATCACCAATAGCTGCCAAAAAAGATGAAGAAAGCCGTGGTGGGTCCTCGGGCGGGACAACAATAACAACATCAAAAACCCAAATACATGAGCTCGCCTGAGACCATCCTGGACGGGTCGTCGGAGAGCCCGCTGAAGGAGATCACGAGCAAGGGGCGGGGGGGGGGGGCAGCGAGACGTCTACTCCCCTGCTGCAAAGAAGACAACCAGCGAGCCAGCCGCGCCGAAGGACCATCCCCTCTTCAGCTTTGGGGGAGGTGGAAATACTCGGCTGGCGAACCCATAGTCCAGTGGGACGAGCTGGAACACCGAGTCTCCATCTCCACCCTTCACCCTTCCTGGGCTGACTGCGAGCTCTCCACCAGTCACACCTACACGCTCGACTTCGGCTTTTATGGTCGCGAGGAAGCTAAGGCCTACAAGGGCTTGGCCTTGCGGCATCTCGGCCATGAAGTCATGCAAGCCTATATGCGGGTGGAGCTTCATCACATGATGATCCGTCGCAGCTTCAATCTCAGCAACCACCTCCAGAAAGCCGAGCAGGCACGCGACGTAGCCAAGGATAAGGCCGTTGATCTGGCGAGTCAACTCAGCATGGCCGAGAACTTACTCGCTCAAGCCGCCGGTGGGCTGGTAAGCATCGGGTTGCTTTCCTTTTTACGTAGAATTTTCTAACTTGTTGCTAACATGCTTCCTTTTTCTTCAGGATGCCAAGGCCGCTGAGGAGTTGCGGACTCGCGTTGCCGGGCTAGAAGAGGAGAACGACCAGCTGCGCGCCCGCCTCACCAGGCTGGAGGGGGAGAACGTGACGTTGAAGGAGGAGAACACGAGCCTCTATCGTGAGGTCCGTCGCCAAGCAGAGATCTTCTTCCCCCCGGGCGACATCGAGCCCACCTTCTTGTATAAGAGTCTGAGGATCTTCAAATGATGAAGGATACGGGAGTACTGGTGGAGGGCTGTGAGGAGATAACGGCCCAGGACCTCATGTTGAGCCTGTTCCCGACGACGCTGCCAGCGAGAAGGAGTACAGCCTTGACATGCTCTTAGCGAAGATAGATCTTGCCATTAGGATGGTCGTTAGGACTCGTTCCCAAGAGTAGACATTGAGAGCTCGCCAACCCCAGATGGTCCGGGGTGGACTATTTGCTGCACAGGGCGACCCCCCCCCATAGCTCGCTCGTGAGCTGCCTATTTTTTCTCTAATGTAAAACCAGAATTGCTAAAAATTTCACAAGTAAAACTGAAGGGGGTGAGGTGCCCGACCGGAGCCTGCCTCCCTCAGCGAGAGCCAAGGGCTCGGCTCTCCATCCCTTTACCGAGCTGCACTCGCGAGTCCCGACTCGCCAGTGAGGATTCTTCTCTTCCTATTTTTAGGGAAAAGGCCAGACTTCTCAGGTATCATCTCAGAGAATATAGGGCTTCCCAAGTGAGATCCTGCTATGCCAGCTAGGTGAGATCCTAGCAGCAGGATCTGCTCGGGGTCTGGGTAGACACCATTGAGTGACATCCATCCCTGCCAACTGAATGAGAGCCTGACAGCGGAATTTGCTCGGGGTCCGGGTAGACACCGTTGAGCGACATCCAGCCCTGCCAGCTAAGTGTGAGCCTGGCAGCAGGATCTGCTCGGGGTCCGGGTAGACACCATCGAGTGACATCCAACCCTGCCAGCTAGGTGAGAGTCTGGCACTGGGATCTGCTCGGGGTCCGGGTAGACACCATCGAGTGACATCCAGCCCTGCCAGCTAAGTGAGAGCCTGGCAGCGGGATCTGCTCGGGGTTCGGGTAGACACCATCGAGTGATATCCAGCCCTGCTAGTTAAGTGAGAGCCTGGCAGCGGGATATGCTTGTTAAATTTTCTCAACGTGGTCAGCAAGATAGCCCAAACGCCAAATTAATATCTTCGAAACTACCCAGTTCGCACGTTGAACCAGCGGAAACCAAGGACTAGAGGTACAAAGGTAAATCCCAACAACAATGGAGGCACAAGCAGGTCTATTATTCATTCACTTCTTTACAATGCGAGGCATACATAGCGAGACATGATTTCGCTAGCATAACAGCTGAAAACAGAAGCACCAAAAAACAAGCCGGGCGGACAGCACCCGAGTCCGCCGAGACCGCAAGGTCGCCGAGGTCGCCGAGTACGCTGAGCTCGCCCAAGCTATGCTGCAATCCGCCGAATAGACACGGAGTCCGCTGAAGCCGCGAGGCCGCGCGGACACACCGTTATTCGCCTCCTGCTGAACTTGAACTGAGGAACACCCCTACCCGCCTGAAGCCGGCGGACAGGTTATTGAAGCTGGCAAAGATGAAACAGAACTGACAAGCCGCAGAGCGACCTCCTGCTGAGTCCGCAGAGACCGCACACTTCCAAGCACTTGACCGAAGTCACAGCCAAACTCTTGGCTCCTTGAAGCTATCCGCGCGACCTGCACACAGCAAACCGTCAGCCTGAAACAATCCGCGCGGACTGGAAAACACAGACCGCAGCTCCTTGCACACCCCAACTTACTGTTCACTCAAGTTACTGTAGATGTGCCAGGGGGGTCCTATTTATAGGTGAGGTGAGGAGTGTGGTCACCGCCCTAGAGATAGCGTCACCACCCCAGCCCGCGTGATAGCAAAAACACCGTCCGCCGAGTCCGCATGGACTTAGCCGGATACCAAGGAAAACCGCCAGGAGCAAGGCAACCATTGGCGAACCCTCTCCAGTCCGCCCAAGCTATGCGGACAAGGCATCAGCCCGCAAAGCTCCAACCACTGCAAGACAGCAACCCCCTTCAATGGCGGTCCGCACCAACCCGAGGCAGTCCGCAAGACTCACACCTCAATCCGCCACAAGTCCACGACCAAAGGAAGACAGCAATAGTCCGCCCGGTCACAGCGGACTTGGCGGATACCGCGGACACCATGTCCTTGGCACAAAGTGTGACCAAGTCCAAAACCATCAAGGGACAATGCGAGCATGGCGGACTCAAATTCTCGTCCGTCAAACACCCTAGCACAGACCGCCATCAGTCCGCCAGCTCCTCGCACTTCTGTCCAAAGCAGCAGCCAACCCCGGACTCCAAACCCAGTCCGCCAATCGATCTCCACAGCAATTCGCCTGCTGTGCCACCAGAGCTCGATAAGGCCTCAGCCAAGCTTTAAGCTTAGTCCGCAACAGCCCATACCGCGGACACTCTAGTCCGCAAGCTACCCGCGGACACGAGCCAAACCGCCTATCAGCACAAGCTTGCACCCGCGACCACTGAGCTATGCACCAGTCCGCAACCTTCATCCGCACAGGCCGCTCCTTGGCAAAGCCAATCAGCAAACACCCTATCCGCAGAATCCAGGCCGCATAGTCCGCGGACTCAACCCGTGCAAACTGCCCAGAAGAACAACTGGCTTCCCACTAGACCTTCCACCAGGCCGCACATCGCAGTCCGCCCAGTCCGCCTAGTCCGCCAAAACGGTCCGCCCCAGGCCGCCCGGCCTGTCCCGTCACCCACTTCCACTTCACAAATTTCAACAATGCTCGGGGTCCGGGTAGACACCATTGAGTGACATCCAGCCCTGCAGCTAAGTGAGAGCCTGACAGCAGGATCTGCTCGGGGTTCGGGTAGACACCGTCGAGTGACATCTAACCCTGCTAGCTAAGTGAGAGCCTGACAACGGGATCTTCTCGGTGTCCGGGTAGACACCATCGAATTACATACAGCCTTTCCCGCTAGGTGAGATCCTGGCAACGAGATCTGCTCGGGGTCCGGGTAGACACCGTCGAGTGACATCTAACCCTACCAGCTAAGTGAGAGCCTGACATCGGGATCTTCTCAGTGTCTGGGTAGACATCATCGAATTACATACAACCTTTCCATCTAGGTGAGAGCCTAGCAGCGGGATCTGCTCGGGGTCCGGGTAAAAACCATCGAGTGACATCCAGCCCTGCCAGATAAGTGAGAGCCTGAAAGCGGGATCTACTTAGGGTCTGGGTAGACACCATCGAGTGACATCCAGCCTTGCCAGCTAGGTGAGAGACTGGCAGCAGGATATGCTTGGGGTCCAGGTAGACACCATCGAGTGATATCCAGCCCTGCTACCTAAGTGAGAGCCTGGCAGTGGGATCTGCTCTGGGTCTGGGTAGACACCATCGAGTGACATCCAGCCCTTCCAGTTAGGTGAGATCCTGTCAGCAGGATCTGCTCGGGGTCCGGGTAGACACCATCGAGTGACATCCAGCCCTACCAGCTAAGTGAGAGCCTGGCAGCGAGATCTGCTCGGGGTCTGGGTAGACACCATCGAGTAACATCCAACCCTGCCAGCTAAGTGAGAGCTTGGCAGCGGGATCTGCTCGGGGTCCATGTAGACATCATCGAGTGACATCCAGCCCTGCCAGCTAAGTGAGAGCCTAGCAGCGGGATCTGCTCGGGTTCTATCGAATGAACACCACCCTCTCACGCAAATTACTGCAGCAGGATTAACACATCAAAAAGCTTTATTAAGAACAAGACATTGCTTACATATCTCAAGGATAAAAATGTTTCAAGTTATCACCGCTCCAGGTGTGACTTAGGGTCTCGCCATCCACATTTTGGAGATGATACCCTCCTGATCTTAATGTTTCTTTTACAATGTATGGACATTCCTATTTGGGGTTGAGCTTTCCCACGGCTGTCGATCTTCCCGCCACATCCACCTTTTTCAAGACCAAGTCCCCTTCCCCAAACTGTTTGACTCTGACGTGCTTGTCAAAGTACTTAGTCATTCTCCTCTTCACTTCTTCCTATCGGATGGCGGAGAGGTCGCGCAGTTCCTCTACCATGTCAAGGGAGAATCGCATCTCCTCCTCATTTTCGGCCCGCCATTCTTCCCTGCCTTCCTCTATCGTGACCACCCAAGGCGTTTGAGCTTCAAATTCTTCGGGGAGTACCGCCTCGCATCCATGGGAGAGCTTGAATGGGGTCTCCCCTATGGCTGTGTTGGGGGTGGTCCTTAGGGCCCAGAGGACCGAGGGAAGCTGCTCCGCCTGGATCCCTTTCAGGTTTTCTACCTTGTTCTTCAGGATATTCACAATTATCTTGTTCGCCACCTCCACCTGCTTGTTGCTCCTGGGGTGGTGGATCGGGGCAAATCTGAGGTCAATTCCAAGCTGTTCGCAGAATCTAGTGAACTCTGCGCTGGTGAACCAAGGCCCGTTGTCCGTGACGATGGCCTGCGGTAACCCATAGCTGCAGACGATCTCACCCTAAACAAAACTTCTAATGACCTGGGAAGTCACCTTGGCCAGCGCCTTCACCTCCAACCACTTAGAAAAGTAGTCAATCATTACTAGTAGGAACCTTCTCTGTCCGCTGGCCTGGTGGAATGGTCCAACTAAGTCCATTCCCCAAATTGCTAAAGGCCAGGGGGTCATGATACTCTTAAGGTGTTGAGCACGTTATCGGTGGAGGGGAGCAAATAGCCGGCATTTATGGCACCTCTTCGTGAATTCTGTAGCGTCGTGGCCCAAGGTTGGCCAGAAGTACCCTTGTATGAGAATCCTTCCCTCCAGGGTCCTACTCCCTGAGTGACTCCCACACTCCCCGGAGTGGACTTCCTCCAAGACCCTCTGTACCTCCCTCTCGGCCACACAACGGGCCAACATCCCCGAGAGGGTCTTACGATACAATTGCCCGTCCCGGAGGAGATAGTATGACGACTTGTACCTGAACTTCTTCTTGTCCATCCCCGTTAGATACTCTCCTGTGGAGAGGAAAGTCGTGAACGGGTCCATCCACGAGGGGTATTGATCCACTTCCATTAGTTCTCCCTCTTCAAAGGAAGGGCGAAACAGATCAGTGATGGTACCCCCCACCTGGGGGCCGTGCTTCACCAGTTGATCGACCTGCTCGTTCTCCTCCCAGGGCGCGTATCGGATGGAGAAGGTTTGGAATGTGCTGATGACCCCCTTTACTTTGGCTAAGTATAGCCGTAGGGTAGGCTCTCTCGCCTCAAACTCCCCGTTGATCTGGGAAGCCACCAGCATGGAATCAGTGAGGACCTCCACATTGAGCACTCCCAACTCCCTGGCCAGGCGCAGCCACGCTATCACGACCTCGTATTCGGCCTGGTTGTTGGTGAAGGGGAAATGCACTACTATCGTTTGTTCGATCCTCGTCCCCTGGGGGCTTTCCAAGATTACTCCCACTCCCAAGGAATGTTTTCCAGAAGCGCCGTCAACCTTCACCTTCCATAAAGTCGGGCGAGTGAGCTCTTCCTCCACCATCTCGATCACGTAGTCAGCCAAAAAGTCATCCATTGCTTGGGCCTTGATCGAGAGGCGGGGGACGAAGGAGATGTCGAACTCGCTCAACTCTATTGATCACTTGACCAACCTGCCCGAATGCTCCACCCCCTCAAAGATATTGCGGAGGGGATGGTCAGTCACCACTCGGATGGAGTATGCTTGGAAGTAAGGCCGAAGCCTTCGGGTCGAGATGATTAGGGCGAAGGCCAGCTTTTCCAAAATCGGATACCGAAGCTCGGCCTTCCTTAGGACCCGACTCACATAGTATATGGCGAGCTGCCTCTTCCCCTCTTCGCGAACCAGGACATAGCTCAAGGCCTCTGCCCCGACCCCGAGATACAAGTACAAGTCTTCCCCTTCCTTTGGCCCTTGCATCAACGGAGCCTACGTCAACTACATCTTTATGGCTTGGAATGCCTCCTCGTACTCCTTGGTCCACTCAAATTCCCCCCCCCCTAGTGTTTTGAAGACGGGGAGCACTTCTCCCCGGCCTAGGAGAGGAACCTGCTCAATCCTGCCAACTTACCTGTTAATCGTTGCACCTCTTTAGCATTCTGTGGTGACCCCAGCTCCATGATGGCCTTGACCTTGTCAAGATTTGGCTCAACCCCCGTGGGGGTGAGGAGATGCCCCAAGGATTTTCCCCTGCTAGTCCCGAAGACGCACTTCAAGGGGTTCAGCCACATCTTATATTTGTGCAGGGTGACGAAGGTTTCTTCCAATTCCTGAAGGTGAGAGAGTCCACGACCTGACTCTTGATCATGAGGTAGTTCACGTACACCTCCAGGTTCCTACCCTTATGTTCCCGAAAGACCCTGTCCATCATCTTTTGGTATATCGTTCATGCATTCTTCAGCCCAAAGGACATCATTTTGTAGCAGTAGCACCCATCCCTCACGATGAATGAGAAGTCCTTAACGTCTGGGGGTGCATCCTGATCAGGTGGTAACCTGAAAATGCATATAAGAAACTCATTACAGAAAAGCCGACGGCTGAGTCAACCAGCGCATCGATCCGAGGCAATGGATAACAGTCCTTAGGGCATGATTTATTAAGCAAAGAAAATTCAACACACATATGCCATCGACCGTCTCCTTTTTTAACCATAACAATATTGGAGACCCAGCTGGGGTATTGTATTTCGGATACAAAGCCAGCCTTGAGAAGATTGGCCACCTCCTCCCTGATGAGCTCGGATAGCTTGTCCGCGGTGGACCTCTTCTTCTGCTGGACGGGGCATGCTCCCGGGTCCAGGTTGAGGCGGTGGCAAGCCATGTTCGGATCAACCCCTAGCATCTTCGCGACACTCCATGCGAAAATGTCCACATTCTTTTGGATGCATGCCAGCATCCTTCCCTGAGCCTCCGGGGTCAGTCTGCCACTGATGCGAACCTTCTCCACCCTACTCCCAAGGGTGATGACCTCCATCTCAACCACTCCCTCTACAGCCTCCAGCCTGGACTGCTCCCCCAATTCTCTGACGTCCCTCCCCTCCGGGACAAGGACCTCCACTTCTACCTCTTCCTCCACTGCCATCGCCTTGACCAACTTATCCTGGTCTCATCCTGTCTCCTTTACCTCAGTGTAGCTTTCCACCTCCATCTCCTCTCCTCCAGCCTCCTGTTCCGCCGCCTCCATCCTCCGCTCCATCTCTTTGTCCCCTTCCTGCCAGGAGATAGAATTCACAACAATGACGTAGAACTCCCTTGCTACTTTAGGGTCACCCCAGACCCAGACCCGGACCTGGATCCCATCGGCGCTGAACTTTAGGCATTGCTGGAAAGACGAAGGGACGCAGCAGAAGGTACTGATGAGGGGGATTTCGAAGATTGCATTGTAGCCGTTGTGGGCATCCACGATGACAAATAGGGAGTTTTGGGACTGCCCCCCAAGGTGACGTGGAGCCCCACTCCTTCTACCTCTTTCCTCTCTCCTAAGAATCCAAACAAGGGGCCATCCGAAGCCAGCACCCTCTTTGCTTCCACTTTCATCGCGTCAAACGCCTTCTTGAAGATGACGTTGACGGAGATCCCATTGTCTATGAGGATCCGGGAGACGGTGAAATTCTCGATGGTTGTCTGGATGACCAGCGCATCGCAGAAGGGATCCTCATGATCTGGCATGTCCTTCCTTGAGAAGGTAATCTTTTGGTCTGGGGTAGGGTCTGGGATTTGGAGCCAACGCTCTGACGGTACATGGTGTGGAGGATCGCCTTCCGAGAGGCCTCAACCCCCCCTGTGGATCACTCTAATCCCTCCCCGGGTCCCGACATCTACCCGGTCTTCCAATAGGTCCTCCTCCGCATGATGCAGGACCTCTTCAATTTTCACCTCCTGGCGCCCCTGTTGTTGGTACCGCTCCCTATTTCCTCTCATCTCGAGGAACTCGGGGCACGTAGCCGTGGCATGCCCTTCCTCTTGGTGGAAGTCGTAGTAGGGCAACTCCACCCTGACTTCTCTCCTCCTCCTTCACGCCGCTCTCCTCCTCTCCCCCATGTCTATGGCCATAACCTGATTCTGTCCTGGGAGGGGAGGCCTCTGTACTTGCCTCCAACCCGGGGGGTGAAACTGATCCTGGCCCCCCTGCTTGTGGTCCCTTCCTTGGTGGCCTCTCTGTGGCCCCTGGTCTTACCACTCAGTCCTCCAGCCTAACCGACGGTCCGACTCCTGACGCTCCCACCTGGGTTGTTGTTGCCCCTGAAGTTGTCGCAGTTCCCTCAGCTGGGGATCAACTCTTCTTACTTCCTGACCTCTGCATCCTCTCGGCTCCTTCTCCTCCTCTGTGGCCCACCTGGCCAACTTCCGAGCAAACTCCGGATTCGATGCCTCCCCGCCAACCTCTCTTGCCGCCCTCTCCATCAGCTCCTCGTAGGAGACGGGTGATACTCTCTTCAGCTCCATCCTGAAGAAACCTTGTTGCAACCCCAGGGTGAAGGCCATCATTAGGCTATGGCCTGACATCTCCTGGACTTGGGTGACCTCCTCCTGGAACCGGTCGACGTAACTTCCCAATGTCTCGTTCACTCCCTGCTTGATGTGGAACAGGGACTTCGACTCCTTCTTTCTCCTCTTTGAGGTGGTGAATCTCAACATGAACCCCCGACGCAGGTCCTCGAAGCAGTAAATGAAGCTGGCCGGCAGCTGGTGAAACCACTCCCTCGCCTTCTCCTTGAGGGTGATGGCGAAGAGCCGGAATTTGAAGCCATCCGACATCTTCCGGATCGAGACCACATCCTTGAACCATTGAACGTGCTGGACCGGATCTCCCTTCCCGGAGTATTAAGACATCTTGAGCTCCCTGAACCCCTCTAGAATTGGGGCAGAGGAAACCAACTCGCTGAAGGGGCTGTCTCCGCATGCCGAGCGAGCTGGAGCATCTCGCGCACTCGCCTCACCGAACCGACCTCCGCTTGCTGAGCCCGGGAAGAGCACACGCCCGGGGAGCTCACATCCCCTTCCTTCCTCGACGACCTCCTTCCCAGCTCGCCTGCCAGGAGCGTCCTCGCCCAGAGATGGGGCTACAGTGATTGGAATAGCTGGAGTCGAGCACTCGGCCCGCGTGCCGAGTGCGAACTTGATGAGGCCGAGTACCTCCTGTCTGAAGTCCTCGAACATTCCCATTGTGGTCAGAGGTGGCGGGGGCGGCGAGTCGGACCTATCCGAGCCCTGTCCTTCTCCTCTTGTCATCTAGCCCGTTGAAGATTTTCTGTGATAACCACTCTCCACTCTCACCGTACCAAAATGTTGAAACTGAAAACTCGGCCTTTTGTGGAGTTCACCCTTGGGGAAGGGGTGATCACACACTTACTTCTCTTCTGCAAGCCAAACGATAAAAGAAAAGAAAACTGACCCAAGGGCTTGGCTGGGAGGTCCCACTACACACCCGGAAGATCTTGGAGCGCTTCCCCTCCTTAGCCAAAGGCCGAGCTAAGGCTACCCAGAAAGCACTGGAAGCTTGGGGAACAGTGAACACCAAAAGCATGTCTTTTGAGGTACCCCTTGGGTCATATTTATAGATTTATGAAATCGGCCTGCAAATAGCCAACCCCCACTGTTCTAAACGGCTATGTGCAGTCCAAGTTGGCCTGCCAACATCGTAACTCCGCTGTTCTAAAAGGCTATGAGCAGACTAGTGGGGACAAAATGGTAAAAAACATCATGGGGGCATCGGGCGAGTCCCTTCCCAAAGCTTTCTGCTCGCGCGGGATGGCGAATACGGGCTCGGTAGGGCCCTGCTCGCAGTCTTCTACTGGCGAGTGCGAACCTTTTAGCTCTACCTGCCCCTGATGATTCCAGCCCGCCTGGGCGTGTTGGGGACCCGGTGCATGCTAAACTCCGCTCGACGAACGACGAGCTCCGTTCGACGAACGGCGAGCTCCGTTCGACGAACGCCGAGCTCCGTTCGACGAACGCCGAGCTCCGTTCGACGAACGCCGAGCTCCATTCGACGAACGCCGAGCTCCGTTCGACGAATTGAACGGATTGGCGTCATCTGGGCCGCTTGGTACTCGCCGCTTCTACTCGCCTTCTGGCGAGTACGGGCCCGGCTGGCCATACTCGCGTGCTGCCATCCGGGCTCGCCTGGGCGAGCTGGACACTGCCGAACTCTGCCCCTCCCCCCTTGGTGCTTGGTAGAGATTTTGAGGAAAGGAGAGTCGATCGGTCTGGTTCCTGGTGACCCCACTCGCCGGATACAGGGTTGTACAATGATGGTAGGCAACACTGGAACCATGAGCTTCAGTACAAATTTTAGCCTGAATATCACCAAAAGCGGGGGTGAAAAATCTACCCCGATACTTCAAGGTATCCAACTCATCCAAAGAGAAATCAGGAAACAATCCCTTCTCGGTTCTATTCTGGAGATGCAAACAAATCCGGATCATCCTTCTAGTGTGCTCTAACAAGGGAAATCCAAGAGGACTCTTCTGCTTCCAAACTATCAGGCACCGCACTACTCCCAACTTCAATGTTCATCAACAAGAATTCTTCCACTAAGGACTGTACAGACAAATTAAAAATTTTGGCGGTCTTTCTACTCAAGGCATCGGCTACTACGTTAGCCTTTCCTTGATGATAAAGGATTTCCACATCATAATCAGTCATATATTCTAACCACTGACGCTGGCGCAGATTTAATTTCTTCTGAGTGAAGACGTACTTTAAACTCTTATGGTCTGTATAAATCTAGCACAGTGCGCCATACAATAAATGTCTCCAAAGCTTCAACACATAAATTACTGCAGCAAACTCCAAATCATACATAGGATAGTTTCTTTCATGAATCTTCAATTGTCTTAATCCATACGCGATCACCTTCCCATCTTGCATCAAGACACAGTCAAGTCCAATATGTGATGCATCCACATACACAGTGTACTCTACCCCTTCAGTAGGCAAGGCTAACACTGGAGCAGTACACAATCTCTTCTTCAACTATTGGAAAGCTTCTTCACACTTTTCACTCCAAATGAATGTGGTATTCTTCTGGGTAAGTCTAGTTAAAGGAGCGGACAACACAGAAAACCCTTCCACAAATCTTCTATAATAGCCAGCCAGGCCTAAGAAGCTCCTAATCTCCTTAGGTGTAGAAGGTCTCTCTCATTCCATCACAGCAGAAATCTTGGTCGGGTCTACGGAAATACCATCCTTGCTTACAACAGGCCCCAAAAAGGACACCTAAGATAGCAAAAACTCACACTTACTCAACTTCACATAAAGCTTATGCTCCCTCAGGGTCGACAAAACCAAACGCAAATGTTGAGTATGCTCCTCAACACTACGGGAATACACAAGGTCGTCATCTATGAACACGATCATGAAACGATCCAAGAAATCCTTGAACACTCTATTCATTAAATCCATAAATGCAGAGGGTGCATTAGTCAAACCGAAGGACATCACCAAAAACTCGAAGTGTCCATGCCACAAACAGAAAGCGGTCCGTGGAATATCCGCCTCACAAATTCTCGATTGGTAGTAGCCTGAACGAAGATCAATCTTTGAAAATATCGAGCTGCCACGCAACTGATCAACCAGATAATCAATTCTCGGCAAGTGATATCTATTCTTAATGGTCACCTTATTCAATTCTCTGTAATCGATGCAAAGCCTCATTGATTCATCATTCTTCTTTACAAATAATACAGGAGTACCCCACAGAGAAGAACTTGGTCTAATAAATCTAAACTGCAGCAATTCATCAAGCTGAGTACGCAACTCATCCAACTCACACGGAGCCAGGCAGTACGGTGCTTTGGCAATAGGATGAGTACTTGGCTCGAGGTCTATCACAAACTCTATCTCTCTCACGAGAGGAAGTCTAGAAGACAATCAGGAAAAATATCTAGAAAATCTCGCACCACCAAGACATCCTCAAGGTCTGGTGTAATAAAAGCAGTTTCCAAAGCAGAAATAGAAACCAAAAATGCCTCACAACCAGACTATATAGCACGACAAGCACGTACCACAGAAATGATAGGAGAAACCATGTCCTGAAGACCATAGACACTCATGGGTTGGCCATTGTCCATCATGAAATCCAGTTTCTTTGCCTTGCACTGGATGACTGCATCATACTTGGATAGGCAGTCCATGCCCAAAATCACATCAAAGTCTACCAGATCCAACACCATCAGATCCGCGAAGGCTAGGAAATCGCCTAGATAAAAAGGGCATCTCAGAACTCCTTGATTAGATATTAACAATTCACCGGAGGGAAGCTTTACGTTGAAGGAGTCTCCTAACTGATCCACGTTCAAACGATGTTTATCTACGAACCTCCGGGCCACAAAGGAATGGGTGGCACCTGAATCAAAAAGAATGCGCGCCAACCTATTTCGCACCTTAAACTCCCCTAAAACCGTAGCATACATAACTAAACAAACGAAAATTAGGGAAACTAAAGAGGATAAAAAAAATAAACTTGGGTTTAACCTGAAATCACTTGGGTAGAGGTCTGAGCTTTCTCTCTAGTCACAACATTTAGTTTTCCTTTCCCTTTGTCCTGTCCTGGCGGCGGTGGCAGAGCCTGCAGCGGGGCAGGCTACAGTGGAGTCTGAGCCTGGGGGCATGAAGGCTTCAGGTGCCCCTTCTGCCCGCACTGGAAACAAGTATTATTCTTCGACCAGCAACGACTGACTTCATGACCCTTCTTTGCACAGATCGGGCACACCAGATCACCCTTGGGTGCACCTTGGATGGCTAGTACTTGTTGCTGCTTCAGGGTGGCAGTCCTCTTGAAACACCTTTCGAAGGGGTGTCCAGGTCGACCACAGAAGCTACATACATCCTTACTTTTCTTCTTCGAAGAAGGGCCAGATGCCCTAGAGCTTCCATCCTCATCACCTTTCCTCTTCTCTTTCCTTACCGCAGCACCTCGATTCTTGGCATTTTCGATCGCCTCAACCTTCAGAGCGGCTTCCACTGACTCAGCATAGCTTTCAGCTCTATAAGTGCATGCCAATTGCTGGACATCGCTTCTTAATCGTCTGAGAAAATGCTTAACGCTCCCTGCCTCCGAGGTTACCAAATCGGGAGCAAATCTGGTCAACTTACTAAACTCAATCTCATAATCGCTCACCATGAGCTGTCTCTGCTTCAAATACAGGAAATTATTCATCAGACGGTCCTGCTCGACCAAGGGTAAGAACTTCTTAAGCAATATCATCTTGAAGGACTCCCAAGAGCATCCTTCCTTCAAACTTTCCCTTTCCCGAATCCACCAAGTATTTGTCAGTCTTTTTATCTAGTAGGCTGCAATCATTACCTTTTGGGCTTCAGCAATCCCCAAATACGTAAACAGCTCATTGATAGTGATGATCCAATCATCCAAAACCATAAAGTCAGCACTCTCGTCATAAGTGGGAGGTCTCAATCGCTGAAAATGCGATATAAGGTTCATCTCCGGTGGTAGCATCACTAGGGGTACCATAAGAGCGGGATTAGCATATACGGCTTGAACCGCAGCAGAATCTTGCACTAGAGGTTGCTGTGCGGGAGAGGCAGACAACATGGACTGAATCTGCGACTGCATTACAACTAACTACCTCGACAGAGCCTCATTACTCTGACGCAAACTCTCGATCAACACACCACTCTGCGCACCTGATGACTCACCCTCTGACTGGGGATTCGACCTCGTCGCAGGACGCTTTGGCGGCATTTCTAAAAAAAAGTAACGAACGACTCGTCAAAATTCCTAGATTACAACTAGGTCACACAACTCGTTCAGACCATACTTTAGACACTTGCTTATGCTGCAACTTGCTCTGGGATTTTATAATGATGTTATGTCCTACTTAGGATGATATCCTCTCATCCTATTTACTCATGTGCCAATGATATGAATGCATGAATTCTTTATTCCTCTTTAAAATCATGTGTGTACATGTGTCATCATGTAAACCTTAACTTAGCATGCGTGCATATGCGATGATATGTTATGCAGTGATATGCATTATAAAAAGTCCTTAATACATGCATGAGCAGCGTACACATGAAATGTTATGCATCTCATACTACATAACATCGTATGCAACGGGAAAAAAAGGAACTTCCAACCACATAAAACCACAACACCCTAAATGCACAAGACTATGAGGGGAAAATATCCAGCTGAAACCATCAAGAGAGAAACCAACCCCTATTAGCCACCTGTGGTCAACTCCAACAAAAACCAAAATGGGCAGGGTGGCCAGCCCCGAAGACAATTATCCGTCTAATTGTGGGGGAGACTGGATACTCCACCATTCACCGCAAATGGCCCCAAACACTCGGTAGAGCCCCACATAGTACTAATAGGGAGAACAAACATTGCGGGGGTGGTTTCGTCCGCAAATAACACCTGCAACAAAGGAAACCAAGAAAGAAAACCTCGTAACAACCCAGGTTTAGAGCTCAGAGGCCCACCACAACCCTTCTTGGTCTGGAGGCGTGTCTCACCCCACGGCGTCGCCACGAAGGAAACCATGATATAAGTCTCACGACAACAATGACACATCAAATTCTACTAGACAATTCTAGATTAGGAGCAGTTGATCAACCTTTAGGAATAATTTACAATCCTAAATGAACTCTAACACGTCCTACTTAAACGTTGAGGAACGGTTATAAGAGTAAAATTCCATCACATATAACACTTAAAAGATTAGGTAACAAAATCAAGAACGTGGTGATTATAAACGAACTATACAAGAGATCTAAACAACACTAAAAATCAGTAAGTTAATTAATAATCATGATAACCAAAAGAAATTAGAAATTCCTGCAAATCGGGGTAAAGAAAGGAAGAGAAGGAGGAAACCATCACTTGCCTTGGTTTTACCGGAGAAAGACGTCCAAATCCCACGACGGCGTAGATCGGGGCTAAAGAAGACGAGAGAAGTCGAAATCTAACAAGAATGGTCAAAAATAGGAGTTCAGGAAGAAAACTCTAGCGAGAAAACTCAAGGAATGGGGAAACTTTTACCACAATGACGAAGCTCTCGTTGAGAGCTTTTCGGATCTATATTCGGTTGAAGTTTTCGAGCACCGGAACGGAAGAACCAGAAAAACTTTCTCCCTCGGCGGCCGGGAGATGAACAGGAGTCTGATAGGTTTAAAGAGGAAGAAGAAGAAGTAGGAAGAATCACAGAAAAACCCTGGTGGGCTTGTGTGGCTTTCTCTCTCGCGCTCATGCTGCTGTGGTTCGGGAGATGAACAGGAGTCTGATCGGTTTAAAGAGGAAGAAGAAGAAGTAGGTATATATATGTGTGTAGTATTAGGATAACCATAAATAAGAAATGAACCGGGGTCTGCTGAACCGGGTTTTCGAAATGAAGAGAGGATTTCTCGAGTGGAAGAAAATTACTCGAGTAGAAGAAACATCACTCGGGAATAGGTAGCAGACTACTCGAGAACAGGCACAGGCATCTCGAGAAGAAGGTATGCAATACTCGAGTACTGAAGAAGGAATTACTCGAGTAAAGAAGGAGACTACTCGGGAACTAGAACTGATTACTCAAGAATAATAAAGTCCTTCTCGAGAACTACAGGAATTTCTCGAGAGCTAAGGAGGTAGTTTTCGAGAACAAGTACATGCATCTCGAGAATAGAAGGTAGTTCTCGGGAATAAGGTAGACAGTTCTCGAGAACAAGTAGCCAGTTCTCGAGAACAAGAAGGCAGAACTCGAGTACAGAATCAGCTTCTCGAATACAAGCAAGAAGGACAAAACCCGCTCGAAGCTCCACTACCTGAAAACCATGAAAAGGTATCATGACCGCCGCTTACTTTGAATGTTTGCAGTCGCAATGTGTAGTTGTAGTTGCATTTGGTTTTTCTTTCAATGTTTGCTTGCAATTGCAATTTCTAGTTGTAGTTGTTGATTTAGGGTTCAATGTTTGTTTTGGAACGTTTGTTCTCAGTCCATTTTTGTACTCGAAGTTGGTGGATTTTTTATTTTCGATGTTTGTTTGCAGCCGCTTTTTGTACCCGTAGTTGCAGTTGTTTTTTTTCGTTCAATGCTTTTTTTGCAGTCGCATTTTGTATTTTTAGTTGCATTTGTATTTAGTTAGCCTTCTGATTTTTTAGTTCCAGCATGTCCGGGAGCAAATACCTAAATTGCAAATGCGCACCTAAAGCATGAGACTTTTGAAGGCGCTTTCTTGGAGATATGCCACTGACATAAACGATGACGGGTCCCGATAAATACTCTTTCAATAGCATCGACCATAGCTTGGTCTTGATCCATGAATATAGTTGTCGGTACTTTGCCACCGACAAATTTCAAAAATGTGTTGAAGACACAACAAAATGAATCGATGGACTCCTTAGAAATAAAGGCACCACCAACAAATACATTCTGGCAGTGATTGTTGACGACGATAAATGGTGCACAAACTAAGTTATACTTATTCAATTTGTATGTTATGTCAAAGATAACTACGTCACCGTAGCATTCATAATCGATTTTGCTTTGTCCGTCCATCCAGAAAAAACTTGTCAATCTATTCAACTCATCAATACGAACATCATACGAGAACATGTTGTCCTCCAACTATTTTTCCTGTAGAATCTTCAGCAAACTAAGCGAATCACGCTTTCAATCAGCGCCTTCTTTTCCCGCTGCACAAAGTTGTAGGCATCAGATTTTGAAAAGCCGACATTCTCGAACCCACCGACTTCATTAGACAAAAAGTTGTACGTGTGAACTATTTTAACTCCCGCATCCATCAGATTCATTATAAGGCTACCATGTATTTTTAAAATATTGCGGACTGATCTCAATAGATGTTGCTCGTTCCCCATCGCTAACGGGTGATTGTGTTCCTCGACAAACTTTATAACTGTATAATTCCTACCTTCTGTATCGGTGGTAAAATAAATGCATGCGAGACAACCAGTGCGTGTTTCTAATTTGCGATATTTTTTGGTGAGGGTCTCACCTTCTTCAATCCAGCTTTGGCGCAGCTATATGCTCGACATTTTATAATCCTTGTATGTATCCATAGCTCAAATGTTCTTTTCGAACACTGAACCCCATGTTATGGGCATATTCACAGTACATAGTATAGGTCTTGTCTTCTGAATGCACAATTGGAAAAACAACATGTTTGTTGACCTGAAAAAACGTATTAGCATTTAGTTCACTCCTAATAAATGCAGTTGAAAAGATAATGCAACAATTGAAATGCAAATAAAGATAATGCAACAATTGATTTTCAAAACAGTTGGATTTCACATAATAAATGCAGTTGAAAAGTTAAATGTAAAATCTCAAGCAAATCGGTTCAAATTTGAATGCAGCGTTGCAAAAGCAAAACCAAGCTTACATTGACCTTTTCATCACCAATATTTTTGGAAGAGGCCTGTGCACTTGTTCCTCCGTTAGCTATCATTTCTTCCACCTATCAGAAAAATGGCCATGAAAAATAATCTTATAGATCTAAAGTTAAAGAGAGGGATTTACTGATATACATACTAACCTTCAGAAAAAAAACACCTCAGACTTACGCATTCAAGAGCTAGGTTTCCGCTATTTCTTCCACCGAGAGCTGAGGAAGAAGACGTATGACTATGCACGATGAAGGAAGGAATGACTCATCGTCTTCAGCATCAAGAAACGGCTAGGTTTCCGGCAGAGGAAGCAGCAGAATGGCAGAGAAGAACTAAGGTGCCTAATCCCGGCTAGGTTGCTGCCAATTGATCTGCCGAGAGCTGAGGAAGGAGGAGCTCGGGATGGGGCAAAATTTTGAAATGGGTGTGGGCCACACCAGTGAAATGAGTATTTATTTCTTCATGGTGGCATGGTCCCTTCTCAGTCCCTTCTCCTGTCCCAAAAATATTCCCACAATACAAGCAGTTTATTCAATGTCCTTTTCAAACACAGCCTAGCTGAAGATGGGACTTCACTAGGAGACTTTACAATCAAAATGAGGGTGCACTCTTTGGTTTTGCAAGTGAAATAAGAGAAGTGGAGAGTGTTATCCTGCTGCCAGTGTTTGTGGAATGTTTCATCTATATGGTCTGCTGTTTCTAGTTCTTGAAAGCCCAACAACCACAATGTTATCTTTGAAGACTGCCGCTAAACAGTTGTCAAGTGGCGGTCAAAAAATTTAACTTTTTGGCCAACTTCTATGCCAACAACAAGGATATGTTGGTACACTGGGACCCAATCACAGCTCACGATTGTTAAAAGTAACGTTGTCAGTATGTTGGAGGAAGACCTGTGATGAACCTTGCCACTGAATGCAAAGTTTGTTGAGCTATATTTATTTAAGTGTTAATGGGCTCCTTAACGGGTCGGTTAGGATCTGATAGGCATCCAAACCCGTAGTCGAGGATTTAGGGTTTCGCCTATAAATACCCCTGCTGGGGGCAACGGGGAGGCCATTCCAAACTTGATGGTCACACGTATGCTTCGAGCACTCCAACATTCTCTAAGATTTTTCGTTTTCCCTAGCCGCTGCTCTCGTTCTTCTCCCTCGTGACCTAGCAGCCGCTCCCCCATTCGTGTTTTTCTCGGTCGCCAGCCGCCGCTCCCGAACGTGTCTCTGCATCGCGAAGGTAGGGCTGCTGATCGGGTTTGCCCTAATCGATCGGGAAAGGGAGAAAGCCGTCATCTCGGACTTCGTCATTCGATCGTGGAGCGCTCCTGTTGCGTCGCCGATCGAAAGGGAGAGCCATCGCCGCTGCTTGTGATTTTGGATCCCGCCACTTTTGCGTCTTCATCGATCGCGAAGAAGAAGCCCGCCGCCAGTCTCGTGCGCTGCTTCCATCGCTGGAAAGGACAACCGTCGCTGATGCTGGGTGCCATTCGATTGTAAGGGAAGGAAGAACAGCGACATCGCTGGGTCCAGATCGGGGATAAATTTTTTTTTTCTCCAGAACCGCCGTTGTGTGCGTGTGCGGAGAAGGAGAAGCCCGTGGCCATTCACAATTTCGCTGATCTACCAATCCTTCTACTATCGTAACCGATCGAAGGAGTTCTCTTCTGTTTGCCGATCACCGGGATTAGTGATTTTCATTGCTGCTTCTCCCCCTCACAGATTTAGCGCCGCCGACCGCTTTTGTGCAATCAGAGGAGTAGATCTGCACCGGTTTTGTGTGCAATCGCTAAGATCGGGGTAGTTGCTCTGCATCCTTTTTATTGGGGGGGGGGGGGTTTGGTTGTTACTTGTCGATGTGGTTTGGAGGAGCAAGCAATTTTCTTGGATTGGATCCGAAGAATTCGTCGTCTTCGTGGCTCATGTGATTTATTTCCTATTCTACTACTCTTGTTTAGATTACTAGTGGCGCTCCAAGTCATTTAGTAGGAACCCACAATGTCGAAAGCAAACAATCTGTCGTCTCCTGTGCCGATGATTAAGCTGGAGAAATTCTCCAACTCTGAGTTTAGCGCCTGGAAGCGGAACACTTAGTTTGGCATGAAGTACCTGAACATCTTCTACACAGTGCAGACTGGTTTTGAAGAATTCAAAGGAAGCGAAGATGAAGATCAATGGGTCAACGTTGAAGACTTCTGCAGAGACTACATCCTGAATTGCCTCTCCAACAGGCTTGCAGGGACGTACGACAAGATGCAAAGGGCCAAGGAGATCTGGGAAGCCTTAGAGGAGCAATTCAAGGAGGAGGAGAACATGTCCAAGACGCACCTGGTGGACAAGTTTATGGCATTCACCTTCACTGAGGAAAGGGAAATCCTGCCACAAGTTACTGAGTTCGAAAATCTGGTGGGCAAGCTCAACAGTGAGAACATCCCTCTGGCAGATGGATTTGTTGCAGGGGCGATCATTTACAAATTTCCCACGGCCTGGTATTCCTTCAAGACTGATATGTACCGGAAGAAGACGTGGGTGAGTCTTAAAGACCTCAAGCGCTTCATCTGCATTGAGGATGAGAACCGGACTAGGAACGCTATAGAGACGATCAGCAAGCAGTCCTCTACTGCTAACATGATCATGCATCCTAAGCAGAAGCCTGAGCTTGGAAAGACTCGCCCACCGACCAGTGCACCCGCAGTTGCTGCCACCAGCAAATAGATAAAGAAGAAATTCAAAGGCAAGTGCTACAATGGCAATAAGTGGGGTCACTGCGCTTCCGAGTGCCGACAACCCAAACAGGGCGAATCCAGCACACCAAGGATTGATAATCAAGCCAACATGGTTTATCAGACTGCGCCTACCGACTTTATTGCCATGGTCAGTAACGAGATGGCCAGTTCAGAGTGGTGGCTCGACTCAGGTGCTATCTGCCACGTCTGCCACAATCCAAAGCTTCTAGAGGATGCAAAAGAGGTGAAAGAGACTGTCACTGTTGCGAATGGAGCTGTAGCTGACGTGCTGAAGGTCGGGAACACTACCTTGACTCTCTCCTCAGGTAAGACTCAAACTTTGAAAAATGTTAAATTTATACCGACATTAGCTGCTAATTTAATTTTGATTAGTCTGTTGTACGATGCGGGTATGTCTTTCAACATTAGTGGTGGTCGGGTAACCCTAATGGTTCACTCACATTACTTTGGATGTGCATATGTTGTTAACGGGATGTATAGGCTGAGTCTAGCACACGAAGTAGTAAATCAGGTTAGCTCAAATCTGATAGATCCTAAGACTTTACATACAAGACTAGGACACGTCAATTATAGAAAACTTCTCTTGCTAGCTAGAACTCACAACAGACCCCGCGACACAAAAACTAAATTTGAAAAATGTGAAATTTGTGCTCAAACTAAGATAACTAGAACACCTTTTAGTCAGCTTTATAGGAGCACACAATTGCTAGAGTTAGTACATTCTGATATTTGTGACTATAAAAGCTTTGTCACAAGAGGAGTTCGGAAGTATCTAATAACATTTATCGACGATTACTCTAGATTTAGCCACATTTACCTTCTTAAATCCAAAGATGAAACCTTTGAAAAATTCCATATTTTCAAAATTAGGGTTGGAAATCAACTTGACATGAAAATAAAAAGGCTAAGAAGTGATAGAGGAGGAGAATACGTCTCGGGGGAGTTCAGAGATTTCCTGCCAGCAATGGCATAATCCCTGAAACCACCGCTCCATATTCCCCACAATCCAATGACATCGCTGAAATGAAAAAACAGAACTTTAACAGAAATGTTGAATTCTATGTTGCCTACTGCTGGCATGTCTGCGGCCTATTGCGGTGAAGCCGTCCTCATGTCAAATCGCATTCTTAATAAAGTTCCCCATGCAAAGTTGACTAAGACACCCTACGAGTTTTGGTTTAAGATGCCTCCTAGTTTTGACAATCTTAAGACCTGGGGTTGTATCGCTTATGTTAGGATATCAGAATCTATGAGAGCTAAGATTGGACCCAGGACTAACACCTGCGTCTATCTAGGATGTGCAGATGATAGTGTTGCAGACAGTTTCTGGATCTCTCCACTAATACTTTAATAGAATCAAGAGACGTTGTCTTCTTTGAGGATAATTTTCTTAAGGACAAGAACCTGACACTGCTAGGTATGCCAGCCACTAGTACTGAGCCTTTAGTTGAGCTAGGAAAACGTAACTCTGACACTGAGCCTGTAGACACAAGTGGTTTAGATACCAGAAGACTATTTAGTAGAGAGAAAATGCCTAAAAGCTTCGGTACAGATTTCGTGACTTACCAAGTTGAAGCTGATCCATCCACTTATAAGGAAGCGATGCGATCTAGAGACTCTCTATTATGAAAAGAAGTCATAGACGAAGAGATGAACTCTCTCATGCAGAATAACACATGGACTTTGTTCGATTTGCCCAAAGGGGCTAAAACCATTGACAATAAATGGGTTCTAAGGAAGAAGCTAAATCCTGATGGGAGTATCACAAAATACAAAGCACGTCTAGTTTCCAAAGGCTTCACTCAAGTGAGTGGTGTAGACTACTTTGATATATACTCACATGTATGTCACTATGCGACAATTAGGATTTTTCTCTCACTAGCATCTATTGAACACTACAATATTCATCAGATGGATGTCAATACTACATTTCTGAATGGAGATCTGACTGAGGAGATATACATGCACCAGCCTGAAGGGTTCGTCATAGAAGGTATAGAAAATAAGGTCTGTAAGTTGATTAAGTCACTATACGGATTGAAACAAGCACCTAAAATGTGGCATGAAAAATTTGACACCTGTGTAAAAGGCTTGGGTTTCAAATCCAGTCTATCAAATAAATGTCTGTATGTAAGAACAAGTGCAAATAAAGTAACCATCATATGCTTGTACGTTGATGACATACTAATTCTGGGCACTGATCAGTCTGAGGTGAAAGACGTGAAAGTTGCCTTGACGGCACAATTTAGCATGAAAGACCTAGGTGAGGTGAAAACCATCCTAGGAATTGAAGTGAACTTCACAAAAATGGGTATTACCCTGAGTTAGAGTCACTACATTAGGAATCTACTGGAAAAGTGGGGTTACGATAAGAGCAAAAAGGCTGAGACTTCATACGATTATAACAGTAGATTGAAACTGAATGAAGGTTCAGCTATTAGACAGTTGGATTATTCCAAACTCATAGGAAGTCTCATGTACGCTACTACCTGCACTAGACCTGACATAGCCTTTACGGTCGGCATGTTGAGTAGATTCACCAGTAACCCTGGGCAGGACCACTAAGACGCCTTAGACAGGCTAATGAGATACTTAAAGTATACTGAGAAATATGCTTTATGTTACAGTGGGCATCCTCCAGTGCTTGAAGGGTATTCTGATGCATCTTGGTGCTCGTAAATAGCTGATTGTCGATCCACTAGTGGTTTTGTGTTTACACTAGGAGGAGCTGCAGTAGCTTGGAAGTCTAAGAGGCAAACGTGCATTGCACTATCCTCTATGGAATCGAAACTCTATGCTCTCGCTTCAGTTGGATAAGAAGCAGAGTTGATAAGAGATCTGATATTGGATATTCCAATGACGAGTCTAAAAATGAACTATATTTCGATTTATTGTGACAATCAAACCACAAAGACCATTGCTACAAATACGTTGTTAAATGGAAAGCGAAGGCAACTAAGGATGAAACAGGCCTGGTTGACCTATCTCACCAGTTAGGCGATAATCTCCCTATTGGATGTGAGATCAAAAGATAATGTTGCAGATGTCCTTACTAAGGGCTTATGTAAGGTTCTCACATCTAAAACATCAGGGGAGATGAGATTAACGTCCATTTAGGAGGACTTAATACCTAGCTTATGTTTTAAATTTAAGAACCGTTGTCTGCTTACATTCAAGCATCTACGTTGAGCACACTAAAGTATTTCAGATGTTATCTGATGAAAGCTAGAGGTGAGATAGTTGTCAGTCATTTCAAACTTGATGACTTACGTAATTATTCTTTGCCAAAGGCTGAATTGGGTATCATTCCAAAAAGGAATACTGAGGTTGCTAATATGTGCCCTGATATTATGATTATTAGTTATATCATTCCAAACTTGATGATATAATATTCACAGCTTGTTGTATCATTCCAAACTTGATGATATAGCACAATTGTGGAACGTTAATAATAATCTTAATAGTCGAAGGAACATTGTTTGATTCTATGAAATCAATTAATCTAATTTTGTGTAAATTAAATAGAGATGCTGTTTTGGGATTCTTTCCTCCCAGTTAGAGTATTAAGTTCACCCACTGTTAGAACTAATCACTTTATTTCTGCAAATGTTTGAATTCATAGAGATCTGTCTCATGACATTCTTGTTGTAATTGTTTGTAGGCAAAATGGAGATTGGAGGAGAGACAGTTGATTTTGACCCAGATGATGATGATCTGTTATTCGCCTAGATCAATTATCAGTTTGAGCTTTCCAGTTTCTTGCTTTATTTCATGTTTGGAACATTTGGTTTGAGTTTAGCATTTTGTTATATAAAACTCATATTTATATTTCTGGAAAAACTATTTTGTTTGGTCATTATTAACTATTGGATAAGTAGCTCTTTTTCTTATGCTAACACTTATATACAATATAGGAGGAGAATGTTGAGGTATATTTATTTAAGTGTTAATGAGCTCCTTAACGGGTCGGTTAGGATCCGATAGACATCCAAACCCGTAGTCGGGGATTTAGGGTTTTGCCTATAAATACCCCTGCTGGGGGCAACGGGGAGGCCATTCTAAACTTGATGGTCACGTGGATGCTTCACGCACTCCAACAAAGTTATCCCTAAAGAGGAGGCAAAATTGGGAAGTCGGGGCTGTGTTGCACTGCACCGTGCAGTACAGCACATCCAACGGCTGCGAGTTCATCAACACTCGCGGCGAGATGCGTGCGCGTGTGCTGATGCATTCGCAGATGCTGGATGCTTCACTGCACAGTGCAGTACCGCATCCCCCCTTTCCCGTAAAATTGATGAAGTACCTGATGGAAAATCTTGACGTGTTTGCCTGAAGAATGCAATCAATATGACGACGCAGTTTACCATTGCAAACCTTCAAGTAGTTTAGTCTACATCCTTTGAAAACACTCCTAACTGAAGATGGGTCATTATAATGCCTAAGTTATATATTTATTTAATATGATATTTAGTTGGCAATTTAATAAAATTGTTTTGGTTTCACTCAATTTAAGGCTATATTGACATATTTTTACAATTTCAGGTCATCCAATGATACCAAATAAATTATTAAGAACATGGGCCAGCGGAGTAGTTGAAGTAGAGCAGATTCGGCGGAAAGACCAAGTACGTGCCCTATGTACACGTCGTGTACTCAGGGCACGTTCAGCTAATATCAATTCCACGCCGCATGAACTAAAGTCGCGCACTTTAAAATTACATGATCTAAGTACACGTTGTGTGCCCAGGGCGTGTAACATTTAATTTTAGCAAAAGATCCCTTGCCATGTCGTGGCGAATAACTAGGTACACGCCGTAACCCAAGGCATGTACACCCAATTTATGACCAAAACGGTGCCTTCATTACAAAATGTTTCCTGAGCTTTCAATTTGGTCGTTTTTCCATCTACATGCCCTGTATATACGCCGCTTACTCAGGGCGTGTAAACCCAATTTTTTCAACTATAAAAAGAGGAGCATTCCAGGAGTTCCAGATGTACTTTTCTAACTCCAATTCTGTTGTTTAACTTATGTATTCATATTTTCTAGTTTATTTTGGAGAATTTAAGTGTGTTTCTTTTGCAATTCAAGTTATTATTGCAAGTCTTTTCGCTTTGCTTTTATAATCATGTTTCTCTTTATTTCCCTTTTTATTTCTACCATCATGATGAATAGCTAAATTCCATTTTGTGCATAATCATGATGAACTTTGGAATAAAATAAATTATATAATGATCTTTTGTTTTCATAAGATTTATCTAAATAAAAATCTTGATTAACCTTTGATTCATTTTGTTTTGATGCATATTTGCCAACATATATCTTTCAATCTAAGATCTGTATTCTAGTTGGACGAGAGATCCGTGAATATGTGGAAATCACTCATAGGTAAAAGGAGTTATGTGCACCCCCAGTGATAGAAAAACATAAATCTTCCGGATTGAAGCTAAATCCAATAGATGGGTTCACTACATAAAACAACCTTAAGGGTTTCTATTCCAAAGAGATTTCAATCAATCAACATAAGGTTAGGGGTAGTAATTCTCGAGAGAGATGTTGTCATAATTTAGGAATCTCCACTATCAAGATTATTTGTTAGAAAGCCTGTGAATCAATTTTAAGTTATTTTATTTTCATTCCAAAGATATTCTAGATCAAGTGATATTTCTCAAACATCAAATTTTATTTCATAGCCGACCCCACTATAGTGGGATAAAGGCTTGAGTGTTGTATCAAATTTTATTTCATCCTAAATCATTGCAATTTTCTAATAAATCACCATCAAATTCCATAGATAAAATAATAACAATCTAGCGAGTAAAAGTAATTAACAAAACCCGTAGAATACGACACTTGGTATTTTACTTTAAGATATCTCATGCTATAATATAGTATGTACACTTGCCTAATCTGATTGTATTTTGGACATACAAAAAGTGTATCAGGCGTTCACTAGGAGATTTTACAATCAAACGAGGGGCCACCCTTTGGTTTTGCAAGTAAAAAAATAGAAGTGCAGAGCACTATTTTGCTTCCTGTGATGGTGGAAGTATTCATCTATATGGTTTGTTTCAAGCTCTTGAAAGCCCAACTACTATGTTGGAACACCCTATTAATAATTTGGGTCAGGATCACTATGTCTTTAGGAAACCAGTTTTTGACCTCCTGTATAGATCTAAAGGTCAATTAGAATTGAGTCTAAGGGTTAGAAGTCTAGGTTTGGAAGCTGCCCTCAAGACCAAGAATTTTCAGTTTGAGACTAAGACATATCGTCGAGCTCAGCACGACGATTCGTCGAGCTCAGCACGACGATTCGTCGAGCTCCGATCGACGATCGTCTAGCTCAACTTCGACAGATCGTCGAACTCCATTCGACGATCGCTGAGCTCAACTTCAACAAATCGTCGAACTCCATTCGACGAACTGCGAGCTCAGTTCGACGATCTTGACTCAGTATTGGATCTCTATCTTTGAGCTCAGTTTGACGATCATTGAGCTCAGATCAACGATTTTTGTTGCTGTCTAAATCCATATCGCTGAGCTCAGTTCGACGATAGCAGAGCTCAGTTCGACGTTTTCTGATGAGTTAAAGGATTTTTCAAGATTCAAATTCAGATCAGTTAAGGAGTTATTCAGCAATTAATTCAGAAGATTTTCTAGCCATTTTCATTTACTCTGCACCAAGTTTCAAGGGATTATCACGGAATGTTTCTTTGGACTTTCCTACAGAAGACATTTTGCAATTAAGGATGCAATTAATGACAGACCAACGACTATTCTTGACAGAGGATGTTTTTCTATTCAGTACCAGAGAATAAAAGATAAGATTTTTGAATCTCTCTATCACTCAGAACACAGACAAGAAGAACGAGAACAAAATATTCTCTGTCTCAGAGAATTCTCTCAAGAACACACATCCATGGAGATCAGACTTTCTGAAATCTTCTGATCTCTCTTGTCTCAAGTGTTCAAGGCCAACATCTTTCAAAGACTCCAGACACCTAACATTTCAGCTGTTGCTGAAATCATCATTTGCTGGAGATCAACTTCTGAAGGCCTATCACCCTACAACAAAGCTTCATTTCCTGAACATCTCAAGGACTCAGGGGGAGCTTTGACACCATCAAATCCACATAGTCTTCTCAGCTGCTTTGAGAAAGAGAAGACTTCCATAACTCTCTCATCCCCATCTCTGTAAAGGGTTTCTCAAACTCCCTTCAAAAGTTTGAGTTTGGTTTTTGAGCACCTTGTCAAAAGCTCATTGGTGGCAAGACACCTGATCAAAAAATCTGATTTGGTTTTTGAGCACCTTATCAAAAGCTCATTGGTGCCCAGGACACCTGATCAACTCATCCTGCATTGGATTCCTACCTAGGGTGGTAGAAGAGTGGATGTACCCAAGTTTAGGGGAACCACTATAGTTCCTTGTGTCTTCTGGCTTGCTTGTCTTTATCTTTTGTTTTTGGCTGTGATTGTTCTGTGATTGTTTTGTGATTAGTTTAGATCTGTGATTAATTTATATTGTAGGTTATTCTGTGATTAGATTTTATAATTGCTTCCCTGTTCACTCAGATTACAACAATTGTTGTAAAATGTTTTCAAGCACCATATGTTGAAACCAAAAACTTGGTCTCTCGTGGAGCTCAGGGTCCCAAAAGAGGGGTGACCTCACACCTACTACACTCGGAGGAACGTCACGGACCGAAGACTTGGGAAACTAGGAACAGACCCTCGGCTCTAGCGCGGAGGTCCCACCTCACACCCGGAAGGCTACCTGAGCTCTTCCCCTCCCTAGCCAATGCTCGAGCTAGGGTGCCTCGGAGGAGCCCTCTCTACTCTACCATGGAGGAACTAAGGGAGGAGGAAGCCAAAAAAGATCCTCCCCAAAGGCACCCAAGGGGTTCTATTTATAGTTTTCCAAAACCCCATGGACCAAAATGACCGAGATACCCTCACGCCCAAAAAGCCTTGGGCCAATAGGAAATGCCCACGCCGGGGGGCAGAGGGGTAAAACGCCCCCAAGGGCACAGCGGTAAAAGCACGCCGCCAACGCCCCGCCCCCAAACAACCGAGACGGCACCAGGCCGCCGGACAGGCCGCAAGCAGGCCGCTCGGGCGAGGGCCAGGCCGCGGCCGTCTCGCCCGCGAGCAGGCCGCCCGGGCGAGAGCCAGGCTATGGCCGCCTCGCCCGCGAGCAGGCCGCTCGGGCGAGATCGGCCCCTGGCCGTCTCGCCCGCGAGCAGGCCGCCCGGACGAGAGCCAGGCCGCGGCCGCCTCGCCCGTGAGCAGGCAGCTCGAGCGAGAGCCAGGCCGCGGCCGCCTCGCCCGAGAGCAGGCCGCTCGGGCAAGACCGGCCCCTGGCCGTCTCGCCCGCGAGCAGGCCGCCCGGGAGAGAGCCAGGCCGCGGCCGCCTCGCCCGCGAGCAGGCCGCTCGGGCGAGACCGGCCCCTGGCCGTCTCGCCCGCGAGCAGGCCGCCCGGGCGAGAGCCAGGCCGCGGCCGCCTCGCCCGCGAGCAGGCCGCTCGGGAGAGACCGGCACCTGGCCGTCTCGCCCGCGAGCAGGCCGCCCGGGCGCGAGTCAGGCCGCGGCCGCCTCGCCCGCGAGCAGGCCACTCGAGCGAGACCGGCCGCTGGCCGTCTCGCCCGCGAGCAGGCCGCCCGGGCGAGAGCCAGGCCGCGGCCGCCTCGCCCGCGAGCAGGCCGCTCGGGCGAGACCGGCCGCTGGCCGTCTCGCCCGCGAGCAGGCTGCCCGGGCGAGAGCCAGGCCACGGCCGCCTCGCCCGCGAGCAGGCCGCTCGGGCGAGACCGGTCGCTGGCCGTCTCGCCCACGAGCAGGCCGCCCGGGCGAGAGCCAGGCCGCGACCGCCTCGCCCGCGAGCAGGCCGCTCGGGCGAGACCGGCCCCTGGCTGTCTCGCCTGCCCCTACCAAGGACTCAACAGGCCGGGGCGGGTGCTAGCCAACTTGCTGCACCCGCCCCCTAACAAAGGAGACATTATGGGGAGCCAATGTTTCCTCCCCTAATAGCATGTTTCCAAGCCAGAGCCAAAATTGGCTACCGAGAGTGCAAAATCTCCAAAAGCTTAAAAACTAAGCACGCCTCATTTAGGGTCCACTCTTCGCGAATACGGGGTTGTACACCATATACTCTATTCACCCCCCTCTAGAGTATATCAGATCTAGCTGCACTTTCAATTGGTATCAGAGGCAGGTTGGTTAAACATATCACACCTTGGTGGTTGCACAGCCTAACACCTGAACCCAAAGATTCCTAGTTAGATCTGTTTTATTTTGAGTTAAGTATTAGGTTTTGTTGTCACAAATCATGGCCCAAAACAAAGATTATGCTAGCACCAGACCTCCAGTGTGCAATCTATCCAAGTTTGCACTTTGGAAAGCAAGGATCAGATTATACATGAATTCTATTGACGAGAATATTTTTAACTCTGTTTTGACAGTCTGTCCAAGACCTCAAGAGAACTCAAGTACAAATGATGTTCCACCTCCATCAGGAACAGATGCTGATATCAAGAAATGGAAGGTAGCTGATGCCAAGGCTATGAACATCTTAGCCCAGACCATGTCTGATGATATCTTTCAAAAGGTGGCTGAATGCAATTCAGCAAAGGAAATCTGGGATAAACTCTCTGAAATAGTCTCAGGCTCAGCTGATGAGAGAAAGGACAGGAGATCTCACCTCATATCCCAATATGAGAATTTCAAGAAGGGAGAAACTGAGTCAGTTGGAGATATGTACAACAGGCTCAGTCTAATAGTCAGTGAACTCAGGACCTTGGATAAAGAGATCTCACTAACTGAACTTAATGACAAAATTCTAATGTGCTTCCCTAGCACTTGGGATTCAAGAATATGGCCAATCAAGGATGCCAGAAGTTTGAATGAGATCACCACTGAAGATCTATTGGGTAAGCTTAAATCTTATGAGCTACTCATTAAGAATAGAGAAGAAGAACAGAAGGCTGCCTCACCAGCCACAAGAAAAGAGAAGATAATAGCCTTCAAGGCAACTGAAGATCAGCCTGAAGACAAAGTCACAGGCAATGATGAACTGCTCAGTCTGTTGGCCAAAAGATTTTACAAGATGGCCAGAAAGGACTTCAGAAGGAGATCATACAAGAAGCATGATAAGTCAAGGTATGATAAGTCAATTAATAATAAAGAAATTATTTGCTTTGGTTGCAGGAAACCAGGGCACATTGTTTCTGACTGTCTAGAAAACAAAAACAAGGACAGAAGGGACAAGAAAGAAAGAAGAAAGGAGAAAGACTCCAAGAGGAATGGCAATGGCAAACCCTCCTCAAGCAAAAACAAACACACAAGAAAGGGGTTTGTTGTTGAATCCTGGAGTGAGACTGAAGTGGAGTCAGAAGCCTCATCCAGCTCCAGTGATGATGAAGATGATGCAGAAGAGAAGGAGTTCTGCATGATGGCAATCAATGCCTCTCAACATAATTCAGATGAAGAAGAGTCAGATTCAGAGACTCAACTTGAAGAAGATCAGGTAATTAGTTCATTTGATTTCAATTCAGAGGACTTTAAATCTGAGTTTAAAGCATTATGTTTAGACCTGATAAAATCTGAGAAAGAAATTATCTCTCTCAGAAATCATTTATCTGAACATAATACCTTAAAGTCAGAAAACCTCAAACTCTCTCAGGAGTTGGAGTGCAGTAGGGAGCAGATAGCTTCACTGAAAGGTGAGCTATCTGAGGCCAAGAAGCTTGAAGAATCCCTTAATGGGAGAAGTATCAAGCTGATGGACATCACAAGCACAGTGAACTCCAGATTTAATAGTACACTGGGCTTGGGTGCTTCATCTAGCCAACCCATAGTTCTAACAACTCCAATCAAGTTCATTTCTGATAAAGGAAAGGGAGTTGTAGAGGTAGCTAGGAAAAATTCTGATCTGCCCAAGAAAACCAAGTCCCAGCAGAAATCGTCGAACGGAGCTCGACGATCGCCGAATGCAGATCGACGATCTCAGGCAAAATCGTCGAACTCAGGTCGACGATCTCAAGTTCCTGAACTCTGCCATAGTCGACCATCGAACGGAGCTCGACGATCTGACCCAAGATCGTCGAACGCAGTTCCACGATCGTCGAACAGAGATCAGAGCTCTGGAAATCCCTTCAAGGGCAAATCAAAATCCAACCCTAGGGGTCCTTCATCCCAAATCTTTAACCCTTATACTGAATGGATTATACCTCCAAGGAGATATCATCCTGAAGGTTATAAGAGTCAACCTGGGATGTCTTTTATTTCAGAGCTTAAAGGTTATCAACCTAGGCCCAAGGTAAACTGGGTCAAAAACAAATGAATTATTTTATGTGCAGGTGAAGACCTATCCAACATCTAACCAGCAATGGTACTTGGATAGTGGGTGCTCTAAGCACATGACAGGAAACAAGGACAACCTCACATCCTTCAGAGCCAAGCTTGGACCCAAAGTTATCTTTGGTGATTCAAACTTTGGACAAACTAAAGGATATGGTGCAGTCCAGATTGGATCAGTAACATTCAAGAAGGTAGCTTATATGGAAGGACTGAAGCACAACTTAATAAGCATCAGTCAGCTATGTGATGAAGGCTACCAGGTGACCTTCAGCAAAGCATTATGCAAAATCAAGTCAGAGGACAACACAACTGTGTTGACAGGTAAAAGGAAAGGTAACATCTATCTAGTAGACTTTCTTTCAACAGATGTAGATATTTGCCTGTTCAATTCTGTTTGTAGACCAAATATTTTATGACATAAGAGACTAGGACACTTAAACCTTAGAACTATTGCTAGGCTATCCAAGGACAACCTTGTTAGAGGACTACCTTCTGGCCCCTACAAGAAGGAAGGACTCTGCAGGGCTTGTCAATTAGGCAAGCAAACTAAAAATAGTTTTAAGTCACTTAATAAGAGTGATTCACCTAGGATATTGTATCTGTTACACATGGATCTTTTTGGACCCATCACAGTACAAAGCCTAGGAGGGAAATCTTACACTTTAGTAGTTGTAGATGACTTCTCTAGATTCACTTGGGTGTTCTTTCTAAGGAAGAAATCTGATAACTTTAAGTGTCTGACAGAGTTTCTCAAATGTATACAGATTGAGTTCAATACTCACATTGCCCTGATCAGAAGTGATCATGGGACAGAGTTTGATTCTCTTCTTATGCAAGAGTTCTGTCAGAGTGAAGGGATCAGACATACTTTCTCAGCTCCTAGAACTCCTCAACAAAATGGGGTAGCTGAAAGAAAAAATAGAACCCTTATTGAATCTGCCACTACATTGTTGTCAGATGCTCACCTTCCTCTATCCTTTTGGGCAGAGGCAGTGAACACCTCCAACTATGTGCTGAATAGAAGTTTGATACATAAACTAAAGGGAAAGACTCCCTATGAATTACTCAAAGGGAAGAAACCTAAAGTTGATTATTTTAGAGGTTTTGGTTGTATTTGATATATATACATAATAATGACAAAAAATATTTAGCAAAATTTCAAGCTAAAGCTGATGAAGGAGTGTTTCTGGGATACTCCATGATCAGTAAGGCTTATAGGGCTTATAATAAATCATCTATAAAAATTGAGGAATATGTTCATATATCATTTGATGAATCTAACATGTCTTTCAAGGAGAAGATCTCTTCTACCATAGAACCTTCGCAGGAACATTCTCTTGTTGAAGACTTGAACAAGTTATAGGTTACTCAAAAGGATGAAAGCAGTGAAGATGAAGAAAGTATTCAACACATTGAAGAGAAACAACGTGAAGAGCCAGTTGTTGTACCACAAGAGGGAACAACAACACAGGTTGGTGAACAATCAACACCCCCTGTTGATTTAGTAACATCAAGAGACCATCCAATTTCCCAAATAATTGGAGACATCTCAGCTGGTGTGCAAACCAGAAATCAGGTCAACCAAAACCTGTTGCACACCTGCTTCCTATCTCATATTGAACCTCAGTCCATTCAAGATGCAGAGCAAGATCCACACTGGATCATTGCAATGCAAGAAGAGTTGCATCAATTTGAAAGGAACAAAGTGTGGGAACTAGTGCCAAAGCCTAAGGATCACTCCATTATTGGAACAAAGTGGGTGTTCAGAAACAAACTGGATGATCAAGGAGTAATTGTAAGGAACAAGACAAAGCTAGTTGCTCAGGGATATTCTCAAGAAGAAGGAATAAACTATGATCAGACTTTTGCACCAGTTGCAAGATTGGAAGCCATCAGAATCTTCTTAACTTATGCAGCACATAAAGGATTCAAGGTATATCAGATGGATGTGAAAAGTGCATTTCTAAATGGAGACATCAAAGAAGAAGTATATGTCAGACAACCTCCAGGTTTTATCTCTCCAACTTATCCTGATTATGTTTTTAAATTGAACAAAGCATTATATGGTCTCAAGCAAGCTCCTAGAGCATGGTATGAGACCCTAGCATGCTTTCTTTTGGAAAATGGATTTATAAGGGGTAGAGTAGAACAAACTCTTTTCATTAGAACCCATAAGTCCCATACCCTACTAGTACAGATCTATGTAGATGATATTATTTTTGGTTCTACTGACTCAAAATTGTGCAGAAGGTTTTCCAACCTAATGCATTCTTAATTTGAAATGAGTAGCATGGGTGAGCTATCTTTCTTCCTAGGATTGCAAGTCAAACAGCATGCTGAAGGCATCTTTATTTCTCAAACCAAGTATGCAAATGAATTGGTTAAGAAATTTGGCATGTCTGAAGCATCTTGTATGAAAACACCTATGCCTACTAATGCTGTATTGGATGCTGATGAACATGGGAAACCTGTTGATCTGACAACATATAGAGCAATGATTGACTCTTTACTGTACCTTACAGCCAGTAGACCAGATATAATGTTTGCTATATGTATATGTGCTAGGTTCCAAGTAAGCCCTAGAGAGTCACACCTAACATTAGTAAAGAGGATTCTCAGGTATGTTAAAAGTTGTCCAAATCTAGGTCTCTGGTATCCAAAAGATTCAGCATTTGATTTAACTGGATTTTCTGAAACTGATTATGCTGGATGCAGAATTGACAGGAAAAGCATCAGTGGAACTTGTCAGTTCCTTGGTGACAGACTTGTCTCTTGGTTTTGTAAGAAACAAACTTCTGTGTCAACTTCAACTGCTGAAGCTGAATATATGGCAGCAGGCAGTTGTTGCTCACAAATCTTATGGATTCAAAACCAACTCCTAGACTATGCCTACAACTTAGAGAAGTCTAAAATCTTTTGTGATAACACCAGTGCTATTTCTATAGCTCAAAATCCAGTCCTCCATAGTAGGACAAAACACATAGAGATTAGGCATCACTTCTTAAGGGATAATGTTGAAAAAATAAAATTGAACTGCAATATATCCCAACTGATTTACAAAGGGGAGATATTTTCACCAAGTCCTTGGATGAAAAGAAACACACCTTATTCATAAATCAGTTAAGAATGTTAGATGGAGGAAGTCTTAAATAATATCCAAGATTTTAAAAGTTTAAAAATTGACCAAGACTAGGCAAACATCTTGATTTTTCTTAGTGTCTAGAGTTTTTCTGGTCTCTGAACTGCGCTCGACGATTTTCCCCCAGATCGTCGAACGGAGATCGATGATTTCCGAAATCGTCGACCTGAGTTCAGCGTTTCTCAGATAGTATGAACTATCTCTTCCGGTCAGCGATCGTCGAACGGCGCTCGACGATTTTGTTCTCTGAACTATCGTCAAACGGAGCTCGACGCTCTCCAATATCGTCGAATGGAGATCGACGATATTGAAGACTCTTCAGATTCCTTTATAAGCCTCGATCATCGAACTGAGTTCAACGATATTTCCTTTTCTGCGTCGAACCCTAATATAAAATTCATTTTTCGCCGTCGTTCTCCTTTTGCGCCTTCGATTTCTCTGCAAACACTTTCTTTCCCTCCAAACATTTCTACACTTGGTCGTTTTGTTTGTTGAATCTTTGCAGGTAACTATGGCCCTTTCTATTGTTGTTCTCGCCGCCATGAAATTTGATGCCGGCTTTGACATTGACATGGAGTCCTTCAGCACGACAGATCAGGTTTTCCAGGACATCTTGGGGTTGTTCAAAGAGCAGAAACTTGCTACAATCATGACCACCAGGATTAAACTTGCTGCTGATGAAATTAAAGAGTGGCTCTACACTGCCCACAATCAGGATCAAAACACAATCGTTGGATCAATTTCTGGCACACAGGTACCCTTGACCCCAACAATTCTGATAGAAGTTTTTGAGTTAAGTACTGGTGGAGATTCTACTGATTTATCTGGAGAAAAATATGCTGACTTGCTTGCAAGAATGAGTCATTCTGAGGCTAACCCTAGCAAGATGTTGAAGAAGAATCTGTCTGTGGAATATAGATTCCTGGCTGATGTAGTTGGGAAGGTCCTATTGGCTAAGCACTCTGCCCATGATACTATTTCCAGGTATCAGCTATGCTTAATGGGAGCCATAGTGGACAGGAAGAATTTGAACTGGGGAGAGGTCTTCTTTGACCTAATTAAAAAGAAATTAATAAGAGTTTTGTGAATTTTGGGAGAATTTTAGGCCTTTTTCTGCAGAACAGATGCCCTGCATTGCTAGTATCTTCTGGGATACACATTAATGCTTCCAAGAGACTGTCTTGTGCCCTATTTGGTAAATGGGACAGGAAGATCACCAAGCCCAGCAGACCCTCTTCCAACACACCTTCAGGCACCAGGACTGCCAGAGTCACTTCCCCTCAGGTCTCTGCCCCTGCAGATGACCTGCCTGCTGCTGCCTCTCCTCCTCCTCCAATTCCATCTCTTCCAATTCCATCCACCATTCAAACTCCATCCACTATCATCATCTCCAGCCCTTCTCCAACATCAATATCATCTCCAATTCCAACTGTCACAGAAGAACAATTCCATCCATTATATTCCTACCCTCAACCAGATATTGCCACATCACCCTCCATTCCCTCCTTCACTCTCATTGATGATTCCTTCATGGATGACTCACCATCCTCACCTCCTGAGCTACCCTCCTCATCAACCTCTTACCAAGACCTTCTGCAAGAGATCATTGATCAACCCACCTTCACACCATCTATCTCCATCCCACTGTCCTCCATCACCACTTTACCCACACCTCAACCATCTCTTCCCCAATACACCAGCTCTCCTCTACCATCACCAGTAGCTCCACCTCCATCCTCTACCTCTGATCCAGTCACTACTGAGCAAGCAAATCTTCCAGCCCTAGCTGACAGGATCTATGAATTGCTAGCCCCCAGGCTATCTCTTCTCTTGGAGACCTCCTTGGATCCATTACTCCAGTCAGTGGCAGCTCTTTCTGTCAGGATCTCCTCCTTTATTCCTCAGGCAATCCCTTCAGCAGTGTGCCTTGATCCAGCCTTGTCTGAATCTAGGCAGGGGGAGATGCCCTATGAAGTGAGCTTGCCTGTTGTTTCTGCAGTTTTTGTTGCTGCTGCTGCTGCTGTTCTTCCTCAAGATCCAGTTCCCCTTCCAGTTGCAGTCTTTCCAGTGGACATCAGGTCCTTGCTCTCAGTATTTGATTCAGTGTATTTCAGTTGTCTGTCAGAGAAAGCTTGTTTTCCAGAGAGGGTTACTGTCCAGCACCCAGAGGATTTGTCCAAGGCCCTTGTGCCCTTTTCATGTTGTGATACCAGCATTATAACTTCCTTTGTCCATTCAGTATATGCTGCTGCTACTCCTGCTGAAAGCAGTGTTGATGTTTCTGATGTTGATGCCCTTCCTGCTGAAAATTTTGTTGATATTATTGCTGATACTGCTGATGAGTCAATTTCGAAGGATATGCAGATGACAGAGGCACATGATGTTGAGCCTTCTGTGTTTGCTGATGACATTCCTCCTGCTGCTGACATTGCTGTTTCTGAAAGTGAAACTGTTGCTGCCCCAACTATTGTTATTACTACTGCCACAACTTCAGTATCTGCTGCTGTTTCTGCTGCTTCAACCTCTACTTCTACTTCAACTACAATTGCTACAAGTGTTGTATCTGCTGCTGCTCCAATCACTGCTGCTTCATCTGCTTCAACCCAGCTCAAGAAAGATTTGATGAAAAAGATTGATGCTCTTTATGATGATCAAAGCTCTGAAAGTGATGAGTTCAAGACTGATTTTGATGATTCTTCTGCCACCATTGCCAGGAAGAGAAAGGCAAGGAGCAAAGCCATGAAGAGAGTACCTCCAGCCAAGGTCAAGGAAAATAATGACATACCATATTATATTCTTCATGATTGCCCCATAACGGAGCACTGGATGCAATATTCAAAGAATCAACTCAAAGACATGAAGAAAAAGAGGAAATATGAAAAAGGATCTTCTCAATTTCAACATCCTCATCCTCCTCCACCACCTCCTCCTGATGCAGGTGCAGGTGGAAGTTCAACTGCTCAACCCTCTGCTAGAAGCCAATCCCCCTATCAGCCTCATGCCAGATCCTATCATAGGGGAAGCCAGTCCAGGGGCTCTCAATCCAGAAGAGGAAACTATAAAGACAATCAAAGAGAATTCCAGGTTTATTCTAAAGGATATTCAAGGCAACATCCCTACTCCAGGGAAGGACAAATCTCATCAGACACAACCTCTGGTCCTTTTCCCTATAAACTGAAGGAAGTAGTTTCACCCAGGCCTCCTCAGGACACTCCATCAAATAGATATGAGCCACCAGTTCCATTTGAAGATCCTGAAAATAATCCAACTGCTTGGACTGCAAGGATGAAAGAGCTTGCTGCACTGGATCAGATTAAGAAAGCTAGAGAGCAAGGCAAAGACTCCTCCAACATCACTACATTATCTGAACAGAGAAAGAAAGAGTTGGAAAGATATGGTTCAAGCAAATTCTTTGATTCTGATAGATACATGGAGTTGCATCCTGAAGCTGTAGTTCCAAGGCCCAGACAGCAAACCTCTTTAGGTGCAGCAGATGATACAAGATCAAAGAGGGAAGCTCTCAACCCCAACAGAGAAATCAAACTCATTAAGAGCAAGGAGAAGAAATGATTATGTAAGGTGACAATCACTCTGATTTCTGATTATTATTTGGGATGATATATATCTGTGGTTCTGCAATGCCATGCTTATTGCTTTTCTGTATTGTTGCTGTGTATGTTGTTATTTAATTTTTCCAAATTCTGTAAATAGTAATCCTAACCCAAATAGGGGGAGATTGTTGGAACACCCTATTACTAATTTGGGTCAGGATCACTATGTCTTTAGGAAACCAGTTTTTGACCTCCTGTATAGATCTAAAGGTCAATTAGAATTGAGTCTAAGGGTTAGAAGTCTAGGTTTGGAAGCTGCCCTCAAGACCAAGAATTTTCAGTTTGAGACTAAGTCATATCGTCGAGCTCAGCACGACGATTCGTCGAGCTCCGATCGACGATCGTCTAGCTCAACTTCGACAGATCGTCGAACTCCATTCGACGATCGCTGAGCTTAACTTCAACAAATCATCGAACTCCATTCGACGATCTGCGAGCTCAGTTCGACGATCTTGACTCAGTATTGGATCTCTATCTCTGAGCTCAGTTCGACGATCTTTGAGCTCAGATCGACGATTTTTGTTGCTGTCTAAGTCCATATCGCTGAGCTCAGTTCGACGATAGCAGAGCTCAGTTCGACGTTTTCTGATGAGTTAAAGGATTTTTCAAGATTCAAATTCAGATCAGTTAAGGAGTTATTCAGCAATTAATTCAGAAGATTTTTTAGCCGTTTTCATTTACTCTGGACCAAGTTTCAAGGGATTATCAAGAAATGTTTCTTTGGACTTTCCTCCAGAAGACATTTTGCAATTAAGGATGCAATTAATGACAGGCCAACAGCTATTCTTGACAGAGGATGTTTTTCTATTCAGTACCAGAGAATAAAGGATAAGATTTTTGAATCTCTCTATCACTCAGAACACAGACAAGAAGAACGAGAACAAAATATTCTCTGTCTCAGAGAATTCTCTCAAGAACACACATCCATGGAGATCAGACTTTCTGAAATCTTCTGATCTCTCTTGTCTCAAGTGTTCAAGACCAACATCTTTCAAAGACTCCAGACACCTAACATTTCAGCTGTTGCTGAAATCATCATTTGCTGGAGATCAACTTCTGAAGGCCTATCACCCTACAGCAAAGCTTCATTTCCTGAACATCTCAAGGACTCAGGGGGAGCTTTGACACCATCAAATCCACATAGTCTTCTCAGCTGCTTTGAGAAAGAGAAGACTTCCATAACTCTCTCATCCCCATCTCTGTAAAGGGTTTCTCAAACTCCCTTCAAAAGTTTGAGTTTGGTTTTTGAGCACCTTGTCAAAAGCTCATTGGTGGCAAGACACCTGATCAAAAAATCTGATTTGGTTTTTGAGCACCTTATCAAAAGCTCATTGGTGCCCAGGATACCTGATCAACTCATCCTGCAGTGGATTCCTACCTAGGGTGGTAGAAGAGTGGATGTACCTAAGTTTAGGGGAACCACTATAGTTCCTTGTGTCTTCTGGCTTGCTTGTCTTTATCTTTTGTTTTTGACTGTGATTGTTCAGTGATTGTTTTGTGATTATTTTAGATCTATAATTAATTTATATTGTAGGTTATTCTGTGATTAGATTTTATAATTGCTTCCCTGTTCACTCAGATTACAACAATTGTTGTAAAAAGTTTTCAAGCACGATATACTCTATTCACCCCCCTCTAGAGTATATCAGATCTAGCTGCACTTTCATACTACAATGCTATCTGTGAAGGCCGACACTACTCTTACCAAGCGGTGGTCAAAATTTCGCCTTATTACCAATTTCTATGCCAACAACAAGGATATGATTGTGCACAGGGACCTCGTCATAGCTCACGATTGCCAAACTTATGATGTCAGTATGGTGGAGAAAGAAACCCTTCTGTGAACCCCGCGACTGAATGTAAAGTTGTCCCTAAAGAGAAGTCAAAAATAATGAAGTGCGTAATGAAAAATCTTGATGTGTTTGCCAGGTCAATTGAAGAAATGTCAAGGTTCGACATCAGTGCAGTAAGTTGTCAACTTAACATTGATCCCAAAATCCCTCCCTAATGTAGAATTAAGGAAAGATCACCATTGACTCTCTGACGTGGGGCGGGTCTGCGGGTATGGCAGTGACAACATGGTAATGCAAACCTACGTGATTGTGCGAAATGAATGTGATCAAGCTCAATCAAATGATGAGTGCAAGTTTTCAATTAATTATCCTGAATCAAATTATAGTAACTAGACTTATATAAGTTTAGCAAACCAGTACAATGTGTTTTCACTTTTCGAGCATGCAAACAATATCAAGTGTCTTCTCCACAAGTAAGGTTTACAATCATAATTTACACGAATCAGTTTTATTGGATAAAAATAAATCAACGAAACAATTATGCTAATGAGCCAAACTACATAAACAAATATGAAGTGGTCTCACAATTTTCAATGCAAAAAATAAGCACGGTATTATAATACACATTGAGTAAAGAAGCTCCGGCAATGAAGGCAGGCGTGGCTCCACAAAATGAATGTAATGGTTGTTGTAGAAACTTAGAGTCAAATCTTGTATATACTTTGTCATACCCAAAATACAAGAGAGAGTACAAATATATAGGAGAAGAGAAAGAGAAAGAATCATATACAAGAGATGTGGGACTAATAGAATAACGAATAAGTGGGCCTATAGATGAGCCTTATACATGGGCTTTTACATCGTTTTCCCTCATATTCTCTAACACTCCCACGCAAGCTGGAGTGTACAAGTCGTAGGAACCAAGCTTAGATAGGAACTGATGGTATAATTTTCGAGGTAATGCCTTGGTAAGAATGTCAGTAACTTGCCCAGAAGTAGGAACATGCTCAACCTTTAGCATCTTCGATTGGACCTTTTCTCAAACGAAGTGACAGTCAACTTCAATATGTTTGGTCCGCTCATAGAACACATGACTCTTTGCAATATGGATTGCAGCCTGACTGTCACATAACAAAGTTGAAGGTGGGGATAATTTAACTCCCAAATCCATAAGAAAACTTTTAAGCCAGGTTAGTTCTAATACAACAGTCACCATCACACGGTACTCACCCGCAGCAGACGAGCGAGCAACCATTTACTGCTTCCTGCTCCACCATGTGATAAGATTTCCTACAAAGTAAGTACATAAATCAGTTGTAGATCGTCGATCGTCCAGCAAGCCAGCATAATCCGCATCAGAGTAAGCAGTAAGAGCAAGCTCTGAAGATGGTTTATCCACAAGTTCTTGTCCAGGAGCAGTCTTCAGATATCTGAGAATGTGTTCCACTACCTGAAGATGAGAAACCCGTGGAGTGTGCATAAAACGGCTGACCACTCCAATAGCAAATGAGATATCTTGTCTTGTAACTTTTAGGTATATCAGTTTTCCCACAAGATGCTGATAGTATTCTGGATTTGGAAGTAGAGAGTCAGACTCAGATCCTTGAGCACATAACTTGTGGTTCACTTCTAATGGGATCTCCATAGGTTTACAGAAGGTTAATGCAATATTTGCGCTAGGATAAGACAAGGCCATCAGGTCGTCGTGCAAACTCTAGTCCAAGAAAATAGTGAAGGTTTCCCAGATCTTTTATTTGAAAGACTGAATTTAAATGTTGCGTAACATGAATCCCAGTGGAGTCATCCCCCGTGAATAAAATATCGTCCACATAAACCAGTAGTATTACAATCCCGGTTGATTGGTGACGAGTGAAAAGAGAGAAATCTGTGGAGCTTCGTTTGAAACCAACCACATGAACTGATTTGTTGAATTTTTCAAACCACGCCCAAGGAGACTGTTTGAGACTATAGATAGATTTTCGAAGAAAACATACACGAGACTGCCCCGTGGTCTCAAACTCGGGTGGTTGATGCATGTAAACAGTCTCTGGAAGATCGCCATTCAAAAAGGAATTTTCACGTCCAGATGATGGAGAGGCCACTAGCGATGAACAACTAAGGAGAGCAGAACTCGAACCAAATTTAATTTTTGTTGCAGTATGGAGGTCGGGCGGTCTGTTGCTGTTCGGAGGTCGGGCGGTATGGCGGTTTATCTCAGCAGCTTGTCTATCGGGCTGTTGCTGTTTGGCATCTGTTGCAGTACGAAGGCCTGGCGGTCTGTTGCTGTTTGGTATCTGTGTGGTCTGGCGGTTTGTCGCAGGTGACTTAGAGAACGACGGTCTAGCGGTCTCCTGTGGCGGCTTGTTCTCTGTGGCAGCTTATTCTCTCCTTCTGGTGCTTGTCGAGCGGTTAGCCTACTCATCTAACCGCGCGACTTGTTCGGTCTGTTTATTTTTAAAGCCGCACATACTTGTAATTATTTAGTCTCACATTGCTTATTTGTAATCTCTCTCATCTCCTCTATTCTATAAAAGGGACGCTATACCTTTGTAATACTCACTTTTTTTGGATAATAAAATTTGTTATTCCAAATTTTCGGCCTGTTTGTTTTCTGTTCGCACATGGTATCAGAGGGACTCGATCTTTTCCTCCTGATTTTGTGAGCCCTCTCTGTCCGCGCGGCTTGCTTCTTCTTCTCGCGACATGTCTTCGCGACTTGTTTCTTCCGCCTGATTCGGTGCCTTGTTGTGCCCGCGCGGTTCGCCATTCTTCTTGTACTCTGTCTGCGCGACTTCTCTTCTCTTTTTTGTCGCTGCCATTTGTGTGCACGGCCTCTCTTCTCGCTTTGTCTCTCAATACGCGACCTGTTTTCCGCGGTTTCTCTGCCTCTTTTCTCTCTGCGAACTCCTTTCAGTTTGCTCGGTCTTCTATATCTCCTATTCACGCGACCTTATTTTTATCTGCCCGACTTCTTTTCCACTGCTTTGTTCTACTTCTTGGTTGTGGCCTTCCTTGTCGCTGGTGTGTTGACATCGTGATCGCTGCAGACCCTTTTCTTCTGTCTGTGTGACCTGTCCACGCGGCTTGTTCCTTTCTTCTCGCTACCTAAATGATTCGACCTGTTCTTCTTGCCGCGACCTGTGCTTAGTCGCCGCGCCATCCTTTTCTAATTGCTCTTCTTCTTAAGTCACTTCAACCTGTTGTTAAGTTGCTGCGGCCTGTTCTTATTGCTGCGACCTGTGCTTAGTCGCCGCGACCTCCTCTTCTTGCCTCACCCCTTGCCTTGTCGTCGCGCCCTCCTTTACAAGGCGGGAATTGTTCTCTCTCTGCTCTCTTCTATGGCCATCTCTTCTTCGAAACTGTCCGCCTCTGTGGTCATGTCTTCTGGTCGTGCCCACATCCCTACTGAAGGAAAATGGCTAATCGACTCTGGTGCTACCAATCATATGACCGGCAATCCGTGATGTTTCTCTCTCCTCGAACAGCATGATCGATTGCCCCTGGTGCTTATTATGGATGGCTCTCCCTCAACGATCCATGGAATAGGAGTGGTTCAAGTCACTTTGTCTTTTCGCTTGGCGGACACCCTCTACGTGCCCACTTTCACTTGTAATTTGTTATCTGTTACTTCTCTTTCCAAGCAACTACAATGATCCGTCACATTCACTTCTACTACTTGTTCTTTTCAGGATCCAGGCTCCAAACAGATGATTGCCACTGGGACTGAGAGCGGCGGCCTTTACTTTCTCGACAACGTTTCCGCACTATCCGCCTTCTCCTCCTCTTCTACTGATCTTCTCCAATGGCACCTTCGTCTTGGTCATGCTATTCCAAGACTTCTTCGTCTGCTTCTGCCCCACCTTCCTCCGCAGAGTCATCCTCTCAATTGTTACCCATGTCAGCTTGACAAACATCACCGCTCCTCCTTCCCACGAAAGCAAAGTCGTGGATCTTCCCGACCATTTGATCTAGTTCACTCCGACATCTGGGGTCCTGCTCCTACACTCACCATTGGTCGGGATAGTTCATATTTTGTAACCTTTATTGATAATTTCTCTCGATGTATATGGGTGTATCTTTTAAAAGATCGCTCCGAACTATTTTCTGTATGGACATCCTTCTATAATATGATTAAGACTCAGTTTGATGTATCTATTAAAATCTTTCGCTCTGACAATGTTAGGAATATCTTAGTAATGATTTTTCTTCTTTCTGTATGCAACATGGTATTATTCATCAAACTAGCTGTGTCTATACCTCACAGCAAAATGGGGTAGCATAACGTAAAAAACCAACACCTCCTCGATATCACTCGCACTCTGATGACAAAAATGCAGGTTCCTTGCTCCTATTGGGGCTACGCTATCCTCATCTCTTGCTATCTCATTAATCAAATTCTGTCCACGGTTCTCCATGGTCAAACCCCACTCTCCATTCTCTATCCAGGCAAGGATCTGTTTCCTCTCCCTCTACGTATCTTTGGGTGCACGGCTTTTGTGCACACTCCTTCCGCCACTCATGACAAACTCGCCACACGTGTCATCAAGTGTGTCTTTTGGGTTACTCTAATACTCAGAAAGACTATTGTTTCTTTAAACCCGTTCTTCGTAAACAATACGTATCCGTATATGTGACCTTCTTCGAAAATGCATCATATTTCTCTTCTGAATCCTCTCCCACTCCAGATATTTTTGCTCCTCCTACCATTCCCACCACCACGTCTACTCCCGTCGAGCTTTCTCCACCGTCTCCTCATTCTCTCTCTCCCTCTCCACCACTGCTCTCTACCTCCTCTCCGCGACCGTTTCTCTCTACTCCTGGGCCAGCTCTCTCCGCCATGGATGCTCCAATTCCTGCGGAACACGCCGATCTGGATCTTCTCATTTCTCTTCGCAAAGGGGCACAGACGTGTACCCAGTACCCACTGGCTGTTGTTGTCTCCTATGATCGTCTAACTCCTTCTCACCGAGCGTTTGCCTTGGCTATCTTCGCCACTGCCACTCCCCGCACCTACCAGGAAGCTCTTGACGTTCCTCATTGGAAGGCCGTCATGGATGAGGAAATTTCTACCCTCACTGAAAGGGGTACCTGGACCCTTGTTTCTCCTCCTTTGGTCATTGATGTTGTTGGATGCCGCTGGGTCTTTGTTGTAAAGTTCCGTCCAGACGGTAGCGTGGATCGATACAAGGCCCGCCTGGTCGCCAAAGGTTTCACTCAGACTTATGGTGTTGATTACTTTGACACCTTTTCTCTCGTTGCTCGTCTCAGCACCATTTGGGTCCTTCTCTCTGTGGCCGTCAACAGGGATTGGCCCATTTCATAGTTGGATGTTAAGAATGCTTTTCTCTATGGTGATCTTCAGAAAGATGTTTACATGGAGCAACCTCCGGGGTATGTTGCTTAGGGGGAGACACGAGTATGTCGGCTGAAGAAGGTCATCCATGGCCTAAAACAAAGCCCTCGGGCTTGGTTTGAGAAGTTTAGCGACATTGTTGCCGCCATTGGTTTTGCAAGAAGTTCAACCGATCACTCCTTATTCATTCGCAAAACCTCCTCGGGTCTGGTGGTTCTGGTTGTATATGTGGATGACATTCTTCTTACTGGAGATGACCAGGCTGGGGTAGCTTTGACAAAGAAACACCTTCGTCAACAACTGGTCACAAAGGATATGGGCTCCCCAAAATACTTTATGGGGATTGAAATCTCTAGGAAGCCCAACTCCATGGTTCTTTCCCAATGGAAGTATGCTCTTGATCTACTAAAAGAGGCAGGGTTGACTGGTGCTAAACCTACCCGATGTCCTATGGCTGCTGGAGAAGACAAAACTTGGACTGATGACTCGCCTCTTCTATCTGATCTTACGAGGTACCGGCGTCTGGTTGGCAAACTCATTTATCTCACGATAACCAAACCCGACATCTCCTATGTTGTAGGCAAGGTGAGCCAATTTATGCAAGATTCTAGGGAGTTCCATCTACAGTCTGCCCTAAGGATATTGGAGTATGTTAAAGCTGTGCCAGGGAAAGGGCTTCTTTTTCAGAAGAATGGTCACTTAATGGTTGAAGCGTACTCAGATTCGAGCTATGCTGATGACAAAGGAGACCGCAAATCAACGTCGGGCTTCTGCACATTTGTTGGAGGAAATCTTGTGAGTTGGAAGAGCAAGAACAGTTCGTGGTCTCCAGGTCTAGTGTTGAAGCGGAATATCATAGTATGACATCGACCATATGTGAGTTGAAATGGTTTCGAGCTCTCATGCTTGACTTAGGAGAGGTTTACAACTATCATATTTCTATGTTCTGCAACAACAAAGCCGCGATATACATCTCTAGAAATCCGGTCTTTCATGAGAGAATAAAACACATAGAAGTCTACTGTCATTTTATTCGGGAAGAGATCTTGAAGAAACAGATTTGTACTCTGTTCGTCACTTCCGACAACGAGTTGGCAGATATCTTCACCAAGCCGGTGCCCGCTTTCTTTTTTCACATCTGCGACAAGCTGGACATGATTGATATCTATGCTCCAGCTTGAGGGGGAGTGTTGCAGTATGGAGGTTTGGCTGTCTATTGCTGCTCGGAGGCCGGGCGTTCTGGCGGTTTATCTTAGCGGCTTGTCTGTCGGGTTGTTGTTTGGCATCTGCTGCAGTACGGAGGTCATGCGGTCTGTTGTTGTTCGGTATCCGTGCGGTCTGGCAGTTTGTCACAGGCAACTTGCAGACCGGCGGTCTAGCGGTCTCCTGTGGCGGCTTGTTCTCTATGGCAGCTTGTTCTCTCCTTCTGGCGGTTGTCGAGCGGTTAGTCTACTGGTCTAACCGCGTGACTTGTTCGATCTATTTATTTGTAAAGCCACATATACTTATAATTATTTAGTCACACATTGCTTATTTGTAATCTCTCTCATCTCCTTGATTCTATAAAAGAGAGGCTATACCTTTGTAATACTCACCTTTTTTGGATAATAAAATTTGTTATTCCAAATTTTCGGCCTGTTCGTTTTCTGTTCGCACAATTTTGCAACAGGGGAGAAGGTTTCATCATAATCATGACTGTATTATTGAATAAAACCTCATGCCACAAGTCGAGCCTTCAAGTGATCAACTGTCCCATCTGCCGCTTGCTTGATTATAAAGATCCACCTGAAACTGACACAGCTTTGGCCAGGAGGAAGAGAGATCAGTTCCCAAGTTTGAATACCCCATAGAGCAGTCATTTCTTCATCCATGACTGGACGCCACCCCGGATATTAGAGAGCTTTCTACACAAAGTTAGGTATATAGATAGAGGAGAGAGAGAGCAAATATAAGAAAAGGTGGAGAGAGTTGATGTAAAGACACATAATTGGCCAAGGGATGAGCCATCAGAGGTGATGCCGAATCAACAAACCGCAAGGATACACCGGTAGAGGGAAGCTGCTGCAGGGAATTTGGACGTGGAGGACGACGAGTGTAAACCTGAATTATAGGAGGTTTGGAGGGGAGTGGTGGTGATGTAGGAATTAGAAGCAGAGGAGGACTAGGTAGAAGGGGTGGAAGAGGGACGTAACTAGAACTGTGGGCCGAGATAGTGGATGGGGAAGAAGAGGATCATTAGGACTGATGTGATATGGTTGGTCTTCATGAAATGATACATCAGCAGAGACAACCACATTCCCAGTATTAGGGTAATAACAGACATACCCCAAGTGAGTGCGAGAGTACCCAACAAACATAGCTTTGGTAGCACGAGGGGCTAACTTGTCATTTGGAGGACCAAGGTGATGGACATAACATGTATATCCAAACACACAAAGAGTAAGAGAGAAGAGAGCCTTAGATGGGTAAATAAGAGTGACGGGAGCCACAAAGTGGAGGATAAACGAGAGCATACAATTGATGAGGTGGCAAGCAGTGAAAACCACAAATTTCCAGTAGAGAGGAGGAACGTGCATTTGGATCATGAGAGATTTGGCAACATTAGGAAGGTGGTGATTTTTCCATTCCTCTACGTCATCCTATTGTGGTACGAGTTTCCGTAAGAAACGTACAGAACGTGGAGGTGAGTTCGGCACGATCACTATGCAAGTACAACCACGTAACCCGCATGTAATCATCAATAAAAGTTACAAAATAGCGATAACCAAAAACACTAGGGATCTTATATGGTTCCCAGATATCAGAATGCACTAAAGATAAAGGGGTATCACTTCGAGTACAAGGAGAACTAAAAGGTATACAATATTGTTTGCCAAAAATACATGATTCATAAAAAAACTCCTGAAGAGGAACAGTTGGAAAAGCTTTCTTGAGAATCATAAGAGGAGCATGCCCAAGATGATAATGCCAATCGGTGGAAGAGACAGTGGTGAGAGCAGTGAGAGTAACATCAAGAAGATATAGCTTATTAGACAGTTGCCCCCTACCAAGTATATTCTGCGTTAGTCGATCCTGCACACCAAAGAAAGAACGTGAGAAGGTTACACAACAATCAAGGTCTTGTGTATGACAGCTCACAGAAAGTAGATTGAAAGGGGATCCTGCAACATGAAGAACCGAAGATAAGGAGAGGGAAGAAGAAAGAGGCAGATGAGTTGTGCCAGAAACCGGGACTGTGTTACCATTAGCCACAGTTATGAACTTGGGATAAGTAGAATCTAATTATTGAGGCGGCTTCAGTGGAGAGAGATGATGCGTAGCATCCGAATCCACAATCCAGTAAGAATTGTGTGAGAGTCAAGATATACCTTCATTTGAGATCGAAACTGAAAGAGAGGGTTAGACCTGATATACTCTAGAGGGGGGTGAATAAAGTATCTTTAAATCTTTTTCAGTTTATAAAAACTTCATAGTAAAGCAATTAATAAATACTAAAATTTGTTGTATGTAAAAGAGCAACCTAAGATAAATCTACTATCACAGGCACAACAAAACTAACTAACACGGGCATAGCAAGAACAAAAAGGAAAGAGGGTAACCAGACAACACAAGAACTTTTATAGTGGTTCCCCAACCTGGGTACATCCACTCTTCTACCACCCTGGTAGGAATCCACTAACAGGTTTGATCAGGTGACTGCCACCAATGAGCTTTTGATCAGGTGCTCAAAAACCAACCCAAGTCTTTTGATCAGGTGACTTGCAACCAATGAATAACTTTTGAAGGGAGTTAAAGAACCCTTTGTACAGTGTGGGGGTGAGAGAGTTATGGCGTCTTCTCTTTTTCAAATACAACTGAGAAGACTAGTGTATCTTTGATGTTATCAAAGCTCCCCCTGAGTTATTGAGTTATTCAGAAAGATTGGAGCTTTGCTTCAGCATGAGTAGGTCTTCTATCTTTAGCCTTGATCAGAAGAAATCCATGAACTTCTTGACTGATAAAGATTTTGTTGGGTACATTGGTTCAAATGTACCTGATTTGAACAAGCCTCACCCAACTCAATGATATACATCAGAATGTATTTGATGTGTTTTGAGTTAATTTGTGCAGGTTAAGTATTTGCAGGAAAGAAGAAAAAGTTTCTAAGTCCATGTGTCGACACTCAGAGGGAAAGTGTTGACACTTAAGAAAACTTGTGTCGACACCCAGGCAAGCAGTGTCGACACTTGGAGTATTTGTGTCGACACCAGGGATGCTGAGTCGACACCAGACAAAAAGTGTCGGCACAAGGAGCTGTGTCGACACTCAATGAAGAAGAGTGCAGTGAAGCTGTGTCGACACATAGCAGTTTGTGTCGACACCCAGTGAAACTGTGTCTACACCAGGAAGTGTCGACACTTGGAGGCTGTGTCGACACTCAGCAAAAGTCAGCAGAGACTAAGTACAAGTGTCGACACCCAGAACAATGTGTCGACACTCATCAGAAGAGTCAACACTTGAAGAAAGTGTCGACACAAGAAAGTATGTGTCGACACTTAGCTAAAGACTCACACTTGAAGAAAGTGTCGACACAAGGAGCTGTGTCGACACTTAGCAAAGTTCAGAAATTTTCTAAGTACAAGTGTCGACACTAAGGGAATGTGTCGACACTCAGCCAGAGTCTCGACAGAAGAAAAATAGTGTCGACACAAGAAGCTGTGTCGACACTCAACAAGTTATTCAACACTGAAGACATGTGTCGACACCAAGAAGCAGTGTCGACACTTACAGATTCAACACATGAAGATGTGTGTCGACACAAGGTGTTGTGTCGACCTTAGAAGAATTCAGCAAAATACTGAAGTACAAGTACTTGTGTCGACACTCAATTTCAGTGTCGACACATGAAGAAGAAGTAGTGTTGAGATATAAAATCTACAACACAAGGAGTTGTGTCGACACCTTGTAGGCTAGTGTCGACACTTAGACAACATGTGTCGACACTTGGTCTATAAGTGTCGACACTTAAAGACAGACAGTCTCGACACTTGGAGACAGTTACCGAATTTTCAAGAACTGAATGGATGACTTGACAGCTGCCATTCCAGCCGGTCTACAGCACCTGTCAGAGTTGTCAGAAATCAGTTATGAACCGGACCAGCCGGTTACCATGAATAAGGCCTATAAATAGGCTATATGCTATCTACAGAAAGTGGTTGTTCAGATTATTAATCAGTATTTAACAAAGAAGATCTAGCTATTCCTTGAAGAATCAAGTGCAGATCTAAGAAGTTGGAGAGAGAGAGCTCCATCCAAGAAATCAGTTGTTGGAACCAGACTGAGAAGAAGGGTTTCAGATTTATTCATGGTAACAGAGATCAAGGATCAACTGCAGAAGGAGTTAATCTTATTGAGTTCTACATTCAAGAAGCTTTGAAGACAGCCAAGTCAGATTGATTTCAGCTGAGTTCTTCCAAGAACTCATCAAGAAACTCACAACTCCCCTCTTGTCTCTGGGTGCTGTGAGTTAATATTATTGTATTCATTTTATCTTGTAGGATCCTTAGGGATCTGAGTCTTGTAAGCCTGTAATTATAAAGGCTGAGTGTAGGGCTTGAGAGCCTGAGTGTAGGAGATTGAAATCTTTGAGTGTAGCCTATTGTGGCTGAGTGTAGGCCTTGGTGGCTGAGTGTAGGCCTTTGTGGCTGAGTGTAGGCTTTGTGAAGAAGCTGAGTTGTAGGGCCTTGGGCCTGAGGTGTAGGAACCTGTTTTGGTTCTGAGATAGTGGAGGAGTTTGGCCGAATCTAGTATACTGCTAGATAGGCGAAGGGGAAAAGTGGATGTACCCAAACCTTGGGGAACCACTATAAAACAGTGTGTCTACTGTGTGCTGTGATATTCTGTGATTGCTGTGTAATTGCTATGCAAAAGTAGATATATAATCTGTGTAGAAACTGATTGCTGCCATAAAAAGTTAAAAGATTCAAGTCACCTATTCACCCCCCCCCCCCTCTAGTTTTAGGTACAATATCTTTCAAGTGGTATCAGAGGCAGGTTCCTCAAAAAGGGACATAACTGTCTGAGTAGATCCTGTTGGCAGATTCAGTCTAAGTCAAATTATAGAATCAAAAAGCAAGAACCATGGGTTCCACTGAGAATCACAAGGAATTGGGATCCATGAAGCTACCCATATGTAGGAAAGAGATCTTTGGTATCTAGAAGGAAAGGGTGAGACTTTTTAATGGAAGCCTCAGACCCTAGATTTATATCACAGTAAAAGAAGGGTCATATGTGCCCATGAAGGTGTCGTCAGTCTTAATGCAAATCAGAGAACACCTAAGGATTTCTCTGAGTGTCGACACAGCTCCTTGTGTCGACAACACTTCTGGTGTTGAGACTTCAGCTGAGTGTCGACACATTCCCTTAGTGTCGACACTTGTACTTAGAATATTTGTTGATAATCTTTTCTTTGCTAAGTGTCGACACAGCGCTCCTTGTGTCGACACTTTCTTCAAGTGTTGAGTCTTCGCTGCTGTGTGTCGACACATTGTTTTGGTGTCGACACATACTTCAAATGTTGACTCTTCTGTTGAGTGTCGACACATTGTGTTGAGTGTCGACACTTACTTCAAGTGCTGACTCTTCTGCATAGTGTGTCGACACATTGTGTTGAGTGTCGACACTTTACTTAGTCTCTGCAGACTTTTTGCTGAGTGTCGACACAGCTCCAAGTGTCGACACTTTCTGGTGTAGACATAGCTTCACTGGGTGTCGACACAGCTCCTTGTGTCGACACTTTCTGTCTGCACTTTTCTTCACAGAGTGTCGACACAGCTCCAAGTGTCGACACTTTCTGTCTGGTGTCGACTCTGCATCCCAATGTCGACACAATGACTCCAAGTGTCGACACTACTTGTCTGGTGTCGACACAAGCTTTCTTGAGTGTTGACACTTTCCCTCTGGGTGTCGACACATGGACTTAGAAACTTTTTGCTTCAGTCCAGTACTTTCTTAACCTGCACAAGTAACTCAAACATACATCAAATACATTATGATGGTATCATTGAGTTGGGTGGGCTTCTTCAAATCAGGTACATTTGACCAATGTACCCAACAATCTCCCCCTATTTGGAGAAGTCATAACCCTTAGTCAATGATATACACCATTCATAATTAAAAATTACAAAAATGATGTAAAGCAGATTATAAACAGCAGGGTAAACATAAACATGTAATATTTACACACATGTATACACATTCAACATTGCAGAACAAATAAGAAATAACATATTCTTAGAACAATCATGAAATATTTTATCAATATCATACATTTTTCTAATTCTTCAATGGTTTACAAAAATGTTTTTCATTCAAAAGATTACAATCTTCAAGTCAATTCCTAATACAGTCAATTCCTATACATCTTCTGGTTTACAAAAATGTTTTTCATTCAAAAGATTACAACAATCTTCAAGTCAATTCCTAATCTATTTTGGTCTGGTTCTTGCTGAACAATGCCTTTGCCAATTGGACTTGAGCTTTGATGGCTTCAGTGGCAGCAGCAGTTTCAGCAACAGCAGATTCTTGCCTTTAACTCCTTCTTCAGCTCTTCTGCTTTGATTTTCTGCCTTTCAAAATAGTGGTATGGCTTGGGGAAGTACTTGCTGAGGCTCCACTGCAGTAGGAGGTAGCTTTCCCTCTTTGCCTTTCTTCTATATTGAACAATGGCCTCCTGTCTTATTTCATGTTTCCTCCATTCTGCTTCAGAGAACCACTTGTTCTTTCATGAGCATTGTCCTTGGCAGCTTTCCAGGCAGTTAAAAATTATATTCCTAGAGGTAGGGCTCCATTGTTCAAAATCTGGCTTTTGTTCTGCTTATTCCCTAAAACTCTTCTTGGACAACCTTGTCTCTCTTATTTGTCTAAGGCCTCTTGCATAGCTGCAGAAATAGGTTGAACAACCTTTTCCAAACAACATTTGACTTCCCTCAGTTGGGCTATACATCTGGTGAATATCAGCTTGCACCATGTCAAAATCTGGAGGTGGATAAATCACTGAGCTACCTCTGGTTGCTCACCTCCAAGATATGTAGTTTGAATCCCTGATTCAGCAACATTATCATCATCACAGAGTGGAGGATAGCCCAGTGTAGCTCTGATGGAGTTAGATATCCATTTGGCATGGTCAGAGCTAGCTTGACTAATACTCTCTCCCCCTTTATGACTTCTCTAGCCATATGGTCTCTGACATCATCCTTTTGAAATCTTATTTGACGATCCAAATACCTGATTCCCTCTTTAAAGAATGGTTTCAGCTTTGTAAGTTGTTCAGAGATGACTTTATGGGAATCTTTAATAGCAGACTTAACAGCAGTAATCTCAGCTTGAAATACTTTATCAAAGTCAGCCTTAACTGCAGCAGCAGATGTAGAAGGTTCAACAGTCTTATTCTTCAATTCAGTGACTATAGCATTGTGGGATTCAGTCAATTGTCATTCATTCTTAATTGATTTTCAAGAACATATCCTTGTTTCAATGCTATATCATCTACCTGTGCCTTGATCTTCTCTTGGTGTGTTGCCAAATACACCACTGCATTCCCACCCTTGTGGAAGCAGTCTGTCATCTCCTTCTTGTTGAGATTCATCTCAAACCTTATAGACTTTATTTCCTGTGGCAAGATCAAACTGTAGGTCTTGTGCCCTTCATCCACATATGTCTCAATTGCCTTTCTTTGCTCATCCAATTTTATCTGTAATGCAACCATTAAAGCACTATAATCAGCAGTTGGAGCTTGCTGAACTATAGGCTGTGGGGCAATGGATTGCAGGCTTTCTTATAACTCTGACTTCTCCTCTTGAAGACATAGAGTTTCTTCTTCTTGGCCCTAGCCTATCCTCATCTTCAGAGGCAGAAGTGCTGGCAATATCAACCCTGTCCTTAGGGCTTTGAGGCTTCTCAGTTTGCACATCAGGTGCTTGCTCAGTTTCCAGCCTAATAGCTCTTCCAAATCTTGTACTTGCTCCCCCTCAGCAGCAGCAGTCTCTTCTTCAGCAGCATCAATTTCTTTGTCAAAATCTGCTTGATCCAGATTTAGAAACAAATCTTCCATTGTATATTCAGGTGGAGACTGTGCAGGAGAAGTTCTTGGTTCTTCAACCACTTGAGAAGTACCATCTTGAACTACAGCAGATGTGTCTTCTAAAACAACATCTGGAACTTGACTGTCTAGCTGAGTTTTGCTGTGTACATCAGACAAATCAGAATCTACTATAGAAAAATTCAATGTATTAAGGTCAATGAGTACCTCTTGTATGATGTTAGTGGCTTGCTTATTGTCCAATGTAGATGACTTTTCTACAACTGGAGGCTCCCCCTGGCTTTGATCCCTGTGGATGGGGCTACCTGTGGTAGCTCCCCCTGGATCTCAGCAATATCTTCAGCAGCAGGGTCTTCTCTGCAGCCACTTCCTCTTGATCATCAGGAGTGAAAACAACTTTTTCTTCACTCCCTGAACTGCTGGAGGACTCCTGTGCCACAGAGCTGTCTTCCTTTTCTCCTTGGAGGAGAATCTTTCTTAGTAACTTTCTTCTCTGGGGTAGCATTTCCTTGGACAACACCCTGTCCCATCTGGAAAAGATCCTTAGATCCATCTTCCTCATGTGGTTTATCTTACTACCTGCAGCAGTACCATTACCTCTGGTATAGTACCAGCTAGGTAGAGACTAATGATCCTGCCCAGATTGGGCTTCTTCAAGCTCTCCTTGATCTTGTCAAAAACCACTTTTGACCAGTCTGTTTTCAGAGTGAATATGATTCTAGTCATAATTCCAAACATATAGGCAGACACCTCTGTCATGCCCTCCAGGTTTGCTGAGTAAGACTTTTCCTACAATTTCAGACATGAACTTTCCTTGGTTATTCATGCCTTTTCTGTGAATACAGATCCTATCTTCATCTTAGGATCAAGACCACACCAGGTTAAGCTTCCCTGGTCTTTGAAGCAGTAACTTCTTCTTCATCTTGAATTTTAGGTAGCTGGAGTACCTTCCTCAGACTTTTTGGTGAAATCTTGACCTTAGATCCATGAACTCTGGATTTGATTTTGTATCCAGATTCATCTACAGCAGCTCCATTAAGGAATTCAAGAACTTCCTTTTTCCAAATTTTGTTGGTTCTGAAACCAAGTATTCTAGTCCAGAATTGGCGACTAGGGTTACCACCGACTTGATTTCTTGATCAGCTTCGTCGAACGCGCGCGCACAAGCTCATAGCCCTCGTTAACGTTCTCCTCAAGCTTAGGAGCCATTAGGGTTTGGAGAATTAGTCTTTAGAAAAGAGAGATGTCGACACAGTAGTTTTTTGGTCTCGAAACTTTGAAAGCGTGTCGACAAACAAAGACAGAACCCTATTTATACCTTTCTGATTTTGAAGATGAACAGGCGGACAACTAGCTTAAAATGTGTCGACACTGGCAATAAGTGTCGACACTGACTTATAATGTCTCGACACATATGTGTCGACACAAGTTTAGTCAACAGATTTTATGTGTCGACACTGGGTATGTGTCGACACAACATAACTCGACACATTGTCGAGACTTTACTTAGAAAAATTCTGAGTAAAACTTAAGTGTCGACACCATATTGGATGTGTCGACACCTACTTGACATGTGTCGACACTAACATTCTGAAGTGTCGACACCACATTCCTAGATGTGTCGACACCTTTTTCCTGAAGTGTCGACACCACTATTCTGTGTCGACATAGACTTGTCTATGTGTTCGACACCTTTTACTTAGTCATTTTCAAACTGTAAACTTACTCTAAGTTTATCATTCCTAGTTCAATTTTGAATCTATTGAACTTAGCTTCTTCTAGTGGCTTAGTAAACATATCAGCTACTTGTTCATTTGTTTTAACATATTCTAATAAAATATCTTCTCTTTCTACATGCTCCCTAAGAAAATGATATTTAATCTCATATGTTTTGTCCTACTATGGGATACAGGGTTATTAGCTATTGAAATAGCACTTGTAGAATCACAGAAAAGTGGAGTTCTACTTACCTGAAATCCATAGTCCTCTAGCTGATGTTGAATCCACAGAAGTTGAGCACAGCAACTTCCTGCAGCCACATACTCTGACTCTGCTGTGGAGATAGCCACACTGGTTTTGTTTCTTGCTACTCCATGAAATTAGTCTCCCACCTAGGAATTGACAGGTTCCAGTAGTGCTCTTTCTATCCTCTTTGCATCCTGCAAAGTCTGCATTTGAATAACCTGTTATCAAAATCTCCATTTCTAGGGTACCAGAGGCCTAGATAGGGAGTGCCCTTTAGATATCTCAATATTCTTTTGACTGCAGTCAAATGAGACTCTTTAGGGCAGGCTTGATACCTTGCACAAACACATATAGCATACATGATGTCTGGTCTACTAGCAGTCAAGTATAATAGGGAGTCAACTATCCCTCTATACAAGGTTTCATCTACAGGTTTTCCCTGTATCATCCTTGCTAAGAGACATACTTGACCCCATAGGAGTCTTCATGGTACTGGATGAATCCATACCATACTTCCTTATGAGTTCTAGGGTGAACTTTGACTGACAAATGGACAAACCACTCTCAGTCTGTTTAACTTGGAGACCCAAGAAAAACTTCAGCTCTCCCATACTACTCATCTCAAACTGACCTTGCATAAGTTTTGCAAACTTTTTGCAAAGGCTGCTTTCAGTAGACCCAAATATAATGTCATCTACATATATTTGGACTAGTATGACTTTGCCTCTAGATTCCCTAAGGAATAGAGTCTTATCTATTTTCCCCCTTGAGAACTTGTTCTCAATGAGGAAACTAGATAGGGTTTCATACCAAACCCCTAGGGGCTTGCTTTAACCCATATAAAGCTTCCTAAGTCTATAAACATAATGAGGTAGAGTTGGATCAACAAAACCTGAAGGCTGCTCCACAAACTTCTTCTTTCAAATTACCATTTTAGAATGCTGACTTGACATCAACATTTGTCTTATAGAATAGGCCAAGAACATATGGCTCCTCTGACTAGAAAGGTTATCAAACTACAAGGCCCCTTGAACATTCTTATGCTAACTACATTTTACATTCCAGTACACCCCCCCCCCCCTTTATTTTGGGGCCTACTGGAGCCAAGGTTTGATACAAACATCAGACCTTGCTTCTTGCCTGAAAAATTTCTTCTTGTAGCTTCCAATCTAGTTTTATTCTTAAAGAAAGCTGAAAAAAAAAAAAAAAAAAAAAAAAAATAACTGCAACTTGAAAAAAACTCTTGTCTTGGAACTCCAATAATCAGCTCTAAAAAAAAAAAAAAAAAAAATAAACTTAAAGGCAAAG